>PVLC010016057.1:13689-36228 GCA_004027655.1 Graphiurus murinus
TTTTCTTTCTTTTTTTTTTTTTTTTTTTTTTTTTTTTTTGCGGTACTGGGGATTGAACTCAGGGGCATTCTACCTCTGAGCTATACCCCTACCCCCAAACCCTATTTTGTATTCTTTATTTTGAAACAGGGTCTCACTAAGTTTCGGAGTGCCTCACTAGGTAGCTGAGGCTGGCTCTTTATTCCTTTCTTTCTCTGCTTTCCATAACTATTTCCTCTTGGAGATAATGACAAGCAAATTTTGAAGTCAAGTCATCCAAGAATAGGAAAAACTATAATAGTTATTGAATATAACTCCCATGGTGTAGTTAAACAGGAGATGATAACCCCTTCTTTGTTTAGCGGAGCATGATGGCGTACGCCTGTAATCCCAGTACTTGGGAAGCTGAGACAGAAGGATTGCAAGTTTGAAGACAATCTCAGCAAGTAGTGAGACTCGTATCAACCTACTGAGACCCTGTTTCCAGATAAGAAATAAAATCAGGCTGGGAGTGTAATTTGAAGGCAGAATGCCTCTGGGTTTGATCCCCAGTACCACACACACAAAAACAAAACAAAAAAGCTCTTTGTTTGCCTTAAAGACAATACTTTTCACTTTTTGCAGCTGTCATGGCAGGGATATTTACTTACTTAGAAACCAGGTATCTTTAAATGGCTTTTATTATTCTGAGTAAAATTACTATCAGTATATTTATACAAGTATACTTTATGGATACAAACATTTATATGATGAGATTTTTTTTTTTTTTTTTTTGGTACTGTGGATTGAACCCAGAGGCATTCTGCCTTTGAGCTACACCTCCAGTCCAATTTTATTTCTTATTTGGAAACAAGATCTCCCTAGGTTGAGGAGAGTCTCACTATTTGCTGAGGCTGTCCTTGAACCTGTGAACCTCCTGTCTCAGCCTCCCAAGTATTGGGATTATAGTCATGTGCCACCATTGCTATTCTTTGAATTCTAATCCTAATGTATTATTTTCAGCACTAGTCATTTTTATACCTTCCCATTTGTTATATTACAACTGAGCATATTTCTTCCTTTTCAGTGTTTTAATTACCTTTTTGCCTAGAATACATCCTGGTTAAAGACATTGTGTTTTTTGCTACTGTCTTCTGTATTGGTGTTTAAAATTTACAATTAAAAGTATAATTCTTGTCTTCTTTAGCATCAGACAACAGTCAGCGCTTTCGAGAAACCTGTTTTGCATTTGCATTGACACCACAGCAAGTGCAGCAAATCAGCAGTTCCATGTAAGTCATTTTCAGGTACCACTTGTAGTTTGGCTTTTGAGTCCAGTAGTGTCTACAATAAGTGATTTTTAAAATAATGTATAGAGAAGTTAATATTAGTATGACACAATACTAGTATTGAAAATATTATTTCAATACCAGTGTTAAAATATTACTATCAATAGCTTTATTAATAATAAATTATTATTAGCTCCTAGTACTTGGAGAACAGTTACATCTCTGATAATTTGTAAGATTTTTCTAGATTAATAGTATCTTTGAATCAACTTTCATGTGCATATTTTTAAAATAATTGTAATTTTTATTCTATTTTAGGGATATTTCTGGGACCAAATGTGACTTCACAGTGCAGGTCCAGTTAAGGTATAGTGTTGACTGCAGTATATATTAAAAGTTTAAAAGATAGTATTCCCTAAAGATTAATAACAACCTCTATCTGATATTCAATACATGTATTGAAAATATTGGGTATAGATAGAAGGGTAAGAGTAAACATTCTCCTGCTATGAGATATCCTATTTAAATTCAATTTAGATTTTTGTATAACGAGTCATGTTTTTTTTTTTGTTTTTTTTTGTTTTTTCCTGTGCTGGGGATTCAACCCAGGGGCATTCTACCTCCAAGCTACATCCCCAGCCCTATTTTTTTTTTGCGGTACCAAGGATTGAACCCAGGGACATTCTACCTCCAGGCTATGCCCTAGTCCTATTTTTTATCCTTTATTTTGAAACAGGGTCTCAGTAAGTTGCGTAGGGCCTAAGTAGCTGAGGCTAGCCATAGTACCACATTTCTCCACTTTGGTTGTCCTAAGTTGGTTGAGAAGCTCTATTTAATGATGTCTTTAAATATCATAGTGGTTGTCTCAGAAATATCAACTTTTATGAAAGGAAGGGCCTTACCTGCATAAGAGGCAAAACTGTAAATAAGGAACTAGTACTTAAGTTTGTAGTGTCTCATGGATTTACAAACACCAAATATTCTAATTTGCTTTGGCCTGTTTTTTTGTTTTGTTTTGTTTTCGGTACTAGGGATGGAACCCAGGGGTATTCTACGTCTGACCTACACCCCCAGTCCTATTTTTTATTCTTTATTTTGAAAGTAAGTAGCTGAGGCTGGCCACAAACCCGAATCCTCCTGTCTCAGCTTCCCAAGTACTGGGATTACAAGCATGCGCCACCACACCCGGCTGGCCTGGTTTTTTTGTTTTTGTTTTTGTTTTTTTGTACTGGGGATTGAATCCAGAGGCATTTTACCTCTGAGCTACACCTCCAACCCTATTTTTTTCTTTATTTTGAAACAAGGTCTACTAAATTGCAGAGGGCCTCACTAAGAAGCTGAGGCTGGCTGCAAACCTGTGATCTTTCTGTCTCAGCCTCCAAAGTACTGGGATTACAAGCATGTGCCACCACACCTGGCTTTAAATATGTTTTAATTTAGAACTCATATGAGACATTTCTAGAAAGCTTTCAAAGGTAAACAGAATTTTCTAACATAAGTTCACAGCTGCCTCTTACTCAGTTTTTCTTAGCCATTCATTTCATCTTAGGATAGCCAAGCACTCTTTTATATTAATATCTCTCTCTCTTACTCATATAAACCAATTTTATGCTGTTCTTATCCAATAACAAACCCATGTGCTCTACATTGGTCTTGTTGAAATAGAAGTTGAAGAGAAAATAAAGACAATTGTTTCCTTCAGTAAGCTATTTTCCCTGTATCATGGGAAGATAAATCAGATACCTTAGTCTCCATAATAAGATATTAAGTAGTATGTAGAAATTATAAATACAGGCTGGGCATGGTGGCGTATGCTTGTAGTACCAGTACTTAGGAGGCAGAGACGGGAGGATCTGGGTTCATGGCCAGCCTCAGCTACTTAGTGAGGCTCTCTGCAACTTAGTGAGACCCTGTTTCAAAAAATAAAGAATAAAAAAATAGGATGGGGGTGTAGCTTGGAGGTAGAATGCAATCCTCAGCACTGCAAAAAAAAAAAAGAAAGAAAGAAAAGGAAATTATAAATATACTAGTAGGTCAGAAAAGGGATTAAAATACCTGTTTCACACTTTATGAAACAATGGGAAAACCTCTAATTTAGGTTCTAAAATAGTGAGATAAAAACAATGAGAAAGCAGAGAAGAGGTTTAGTTGAATATTCTAAAAAGGATATGAATATACTTATTAGTATTTGTACCATAGAACGAGATGACAACGGGTGTGATGGTGCAGACTTGTAATCCAAGCTATGCAGAGGACTGAGCCAGGAGAATTGCAATTTCAAGACCATTCCTGGGCAACTTAGCAAGAATGCTGTCTTGAAATGTTTTTTAAAAAGGGTTGCATGTACTCTAGTTCAGTGGCAGAATGCTTGCCTAGCGTGTACAAGGCCCTGGATTCATTCTACAGTTCCAGAAAAATGAAAACAAACAAAAACCAGTATGACAAAAATCTTACTAGTAGACTAGTGATAATCTAAGTCTTGGTTTTGAAAGGCACTGACAAAGATGATTCTGTATAAAAGGTGTACTTTGTCCTTTATCAGGGGGCAGACTGTGATAATGACTGGATAAATTAAAGGACCCTTCATAATTAATTAGGAATTTTTACAATCTGTGTACTTCCAATCTCAATCATTTACTTTATATTTTGCACATACTTATGTGACATCTTTTTTTTTTTTTTTTTTGGTAGTACTGGGGATTGAACCCTAGAGGAATTCTACCTTTCAGCTACACTTCCAGCTCAATTTTATTTCTTATTTGGGAACAGGGTCTTGATAGGTTGATGAGAGTCTCACTACTTGCTGAGACTGTCTTTGAACCTCCTGTCTCAGCCTCCCAAGTACAGGGATTACAGGTGTGTGCCACCACACCTGGCTATGTTATCTTTTTTTTGGGGGGGGGGGGAGTACTGGGGATTGAACCTAGAGGCATTCTACCTCTGAGCTACATCTCCAGTCCTGTTTTTCATTCTTTATTTTGAAACAGGCCATCACTAAGTTGTGAAGAGCCTTACTAAGTAAGTAGCTAAGGCTGGCTGTGAACCTGCAATCCTCCTGTCTCAGCCTCCCAAGTATTGGGATTACAAGTGTGTACCACCACGCCTGGCTTTACATTATCTTTTAAAATAGTGTATTTCAGGCCCAAAGTAGAAGGCCCCTGGGTTCCACCCCCAGTACCTCACACACACACACACACACACACACACACACACACACACACACACACACAACAATAAATCTATTTCAAAATATTGCTTGGAGCCACACCCTTAGGAGTCCACACTCTGGCTACTATTATCCCTTCCTCCTTACTATTCTCTACCTTAAAGACATACACACTCTGAACCAAAGTAGTGCTGTCTCTGATCTCTTTTATCTGTTTTGCATTTTGATTTTCAGGTTCCTTTTTACTTGAAGAAAAGGCCCCAGAACCAAGATAAAGCTTAAAAACCATCGCTTTAGAATAAAAGATTTAGTTGCTATTTTATATTACTATACTGACATTCTTTAATGCAGCAACAGATAGGGTTCACATGTAGAAGGAAAGTTATCATTCTAAGACATGTTAGCTAATTCAGAGATTCCAAGGAATCTTGATAGTTAAAAATGTTTTAGCTCAAATTTATCTCTAGAACTTAATGAAAAAAAGGAAGCTTTTTGCGTTATACTTGGCATTTGTTAGATGATTTTTGTGTGTATGTTTTAATAGTCTTAATTTCTTCCCTTTACCACTATAGCTAGGCAGCAACCCCAGTGTATTATTTAAGTTAGGAGTATATACCTATTTATTCTCATTATAAATGTTTATCTAAAGAATGAAAATAATTTCATCTGAATTAGGGTCAATATTTTCTCTTTTAGACACCTAGTCTGTTTTCATTTATGTGCCCCATACCCCTAACTCCTAACAACTGCCTCAGAAACTTTCTGGTATTGTTTCCCCCGCCCCCTGTCTTTCTGTTGTTGTTTTGGGGATTGAACCCAGGGGAACAAGCATGTACCACCATGCCCGGCTTACTCACTCTTTTTTTTTTTTTTGGTACTGGGATTGAACCCAGGGGCATTCTACCTTTGAGCTACACCCCCAGACTTATATTATTTTTTATTTGGAAACAGAGCCTCATTAAGTTGAGAAGGGCCTCACTATGTTGCTGAGGCTGGCCACAAACCTGTCATCCTCCTGTCTCAGCCTCCCAAGTACTGGGATTACAAGTGTGTGCCACCACGCCCGGCTGTCGGAGTGGTTTAGATTTTACTTTTTACCTAGTTGAATAGGAGTTAACGTCTCATGTATATTATTCTTTTCCTATAACTTCATACAGCCAGGGTTTGTGTTTTAAGTTTATCACTGCTTTGGAATAATTTATTAAAACCTGTGCCATCTTCTTAATGTTGCAGTATAAAAAAACTGGTTTGTAATAATGGAAGGTCCTGCTGGAGTTAAAGATGGTCCTGTGAGCTTTGACATTGGTTTGCTAAGTATATTTATAAAAAATTACTGTAGATCAATAATTCTTTACTTTTTTGAGAAATCTATTGAAAGCTATAGACTGTCTTCCCATAAAAATGAAGATAATATATATATCATCATATGTATATAAAACTCATATAGTTTTACATAGAAAACTTTCTCTATTTTGTTGACCTTCACCACACACAGATTTCATGGCTGCCAGGTTAACATCTACACCACAGATGAGATGTTTGACATGAAGGGTATTTCACCGAATTCAGATACAGTTGTCCCTACCATATAAACCAAAGGTGCTATGAATATTCTATAAAAAGTGGAATGAACCTCAGGTGTATATGAAATAGAAAGTAGTAAAGAATACATGTCTTTAGTGGCAAACAATTTATTTCTATATCTATTTAAGAGTGAATAAGCCAGGCATGGTGGCACATGCTTGTAATCCCAGTACTTGGGAGACTGAGACCAGAGGATCCGGACTTGCGGCCAGCCTCAGCTACTTAGTGAGGCCCTCCGCAACTTAGTGAGACCCTGTTTCAAAATAAAGAATAAAAAATAGGATGGGGGTGTAGCTCAGAGGTAGTATGCCCCTGGGTTCAATCCCAGTACCAAAAAAAAAAAAAAGAGTGAATAAGCTGGGCGTGGTGGCACATGCTTGTAATTCCAGTACTTGGGAGATTGAGACCGTAGGATCACAGGTTCTCAGCCAGCCTCAGTTACTTAGGCCCTCGGCAGCTTAATGAGACCCTATTTCAAAATAAAGAATAAAAAATAGGGCTGAAGGTATAACTTGGAGGTAGAATGCCCCTGGATTCAATCCCCAGTACCGCAAAAAAAAAAAAAAAAGTGAATAGAATGAGAATTTACAAGTTTTTATCCCTTGGTTTTCCCAGAAAATTATGCATTTAACTTGGAAATACATCTTCTTGTGAGTTTCTAAAATAGTATTCTAAATTCACATAGATGTAACATGTTATTATTATCTTTATTTCTTAAACAATAAAGGAATACCTTGGCTTACTGGACAGAACTTAATCCTAAGGATAGGATCTTGCTCCTGGGGATAGCATTTTCAGTATTTTCTGCTGAGAACCAGGAAGTGTTTTACAGACAGATTTCCAAAATACTGCATGTCTTCTCTTAGAGATCTATAATGCATATAAGCCTATTTAAAATGGAGAAGTTCTGTATTATGAAAGTTTAATTTAATTGTTTCAATTCAGAATATCTTAAAATTTTTCAACCACAGTGCCTTTTTCTTTTTATAACTTAATATCTGAGGAAAAGTGAGATTTCCTTAGAACATGCTTAAATAAACAAATTATCATGAAGACAGCTACAGATTGATGATTGTGATCCCTAATACTGATAATTGACATAATTATTTTTAGTTACCTCTTGAACAACTTGGGTGGAGGTTAAGGGAACAATTCCTCCCCTCCAGTCAAGAATCCATGTGTAACCTTTGACTCCCCAAAACCTTATAGTCATTGACCAGATGTCTTAATGATAACCTAAACAGTCGATTAACACATATATGTTTTATACTTGGTGAAAAATACCAGAGAATATGAGGGGTCTTTTTTGTGTGTGTGTGTGGTACTGGGGATTGAACTCAGGGGCATTCTACCTCTAAGCTATACCCAGTCCTATTTTTTTTTTTTTTTTTTTTTTTTTTTTGCGGTACTGGGGATTGAACTCAGGGGCATTTTACCTCCGAGCTACACCCCCAGCCCTATTTTTTTTATTCTTTATTGAAACCAAGTCTCATTAAGTTGCGGAGTGCCTCACTAGGTAGCTGAGGCTGGCCGCGAACCCGGATCCTCCGGTCTCAGCCTCCCGAATGCTGGGATTACAAGCGTGCGCCACCACGCCCGGCTCCCAGTCCTATTTTTTATTCTTTATTTTGAAACCGGGTCTCACCAAGTTGCGGAGTGCCTCACTAGGTAGCTGAGGCTAGCTGCGAACCCGGATCCTCCGGTCTCAGCCTCCCAAATGCTGGGATTACAAGCTTGTGCCACCATGCTCGGCTCAAGGGGTCATTTTTTACTGCCATAGACAATTTACTGGAAAGACAACTATTTAGTTAGTGATTAACACCACAGGACCTTTTAAGCAGATGCTTGAACTTACCATAATAACCACAGGAGGTGGCTATAAAATTATTAAAACAGTATAGAATACTCTAGTTAATTTTATGCAGTTATGATTTAATGCTGGATCTTCAGATTTATTTATTTATTTATTGTGAGTGTGTATGTGTGATACTGGGGATTAAACCTAGGGATATTCTATCTCTAGACTACACTCCCAACATCATTTTATTTTGAAACGGGGTCCCACTAAGTTGCAGAAGGCCTCACTAAGTAGCTGAGGCTGGCTGCAAACCTGTGATCTTCCTGTTTTAGCCTCCCAAGTACTGGGATTACAAGCGTGGAGCACCACTCCCAGCTGCATCTTCAGATTTACTTACATTCTCTTGACTGAGCATGTTGCCATGTACAGCCTAGTGTGCATAAGTTTTGATAAATTTTAATTTTTTCTAATAGATTTGTATATGTCTTATTTTAGTAAATGATAAAATAGACTATTATTCATATATATTTTATGCATGTATGACATGCTTTTTTTTTTCCTCTTCCCTCCCCACCCCTTTTCTTTTGTGGTACTGGGGATTGAGCCCAGGAACATTCTTCCTCCAAGCTACACCCCTAGTCCTATTTTTTTTATTCTTTATTTTGAAACAGGGTACTCGGTAAGTAGCTGAGACTGGCTACGGTCTCAGACCCTCTGATCTCAGCCTCCCGAGTACAAGCATGTAATCCCAGTACCAGCTTTTACTCCCACACCCGGTTTTATTATTTGTTTTGAAACAGGGTCTTGCTGGGTTGCTGAGAGTCTCACTACTTGCTGAAGCTGGCCTTGAGCCTGTGATCCTCCTGTCTCGGCCTCCCAAGTACTAGGATCACAGGCGTGTGCCCCAGCGCCTGGCTGGTTGACTAAATTATTTATTGAGCAAATGTTAATGAGGATATCCTTTAATAAAGGAAATTAAACTTGACCTTTATTGTTTAGGTTTTGTTTATCTGAAACCAGTTGTCCTCAAGAAGATCACTTCCCACCCAATCTGTGTGTGAAAGTGAACACAAAACCATGCAGCCTTCCAGTAAGTCCTGAAGCTACCTTTCACATGCATTGCCAGCGTAACTAGCCGATAAGATGTCACAGCTGTTAATCAGCGTTTCATCAGGAAACGTTTTTGTTTGGGGTATATATTCCTACGACTAGCTGCACCACTTGCACCAGTTATGAACAGCAGCAGCTAGGACTTTAGCTGTGGGGACAGTTTAGGGTTCCGAGTTGGGTGTGGCTGCGAGGTTACCTTAAGAAGATCTCAGCTGTATGCTCATGTGATCTGTAAGCCTGTGCTAGAATGGAGATCTGAACATTGTTGTACCTGACACAGTGGGTGAGGGTAGAAGTTGTATTTGGTCCCTTTGGAAAATCCATATATACCTATTTAAACTGATTCTTAGATTTGAGAGATTTTTAATTTCTGTCACTAATATTTTTCTCAGGCTTACAATAATGAGACTGTAAGGTTGTTTAGAGAAAAAATAGCACAGTAAACTCCTAAAATGTTTGCTCCCTGCTTTGTAGTAAAAATATTCATATTTTGTAATATGTAGTTTGTAGATGTTTTTAGGAAATAGAATTTGAAATGATTGTAGAAATAATGAGAAGTTATATTTCTTTCTTAGGGTTACCTTCCACCTACTAAAAATGGTGTGGAACCAAAGCGACCCAGCCGACCAATTAATATCACCTCACTTGTTCGATTGTCCACAACAGTACCAAACACCATTGTCGTTTCTTGGACTGCAGAAATTGGAAGAGTAAGTAAATGTTTGTTTCTACTAGATTTTTATAAGGAAGGGTTAATCACCATGGCTACCTGAGCTTATATGTAAATGGTATTGTAAAATGAGTTGCAAAAGAATTTTTGTTTCAGAATAAATTTTCAGTGTGTTCTGTTTTGAAAAATAGGATCATGCAGAATCCAGTATTTCATAAACTGATCCTTTCACTCAGCAGTTGTTCTTCTTACGTCATTACGTATTCTTCTACATTGTTTTAATTGGCTATATCATATCCTAATTTATGCCATTATTTAGCCTATTCCCTATTGTTGAACACTTAGCTGATTTATTGATTATATTCATTGCTATTTCAAAGAACATTTGAAGAGCATCCAAGTAGCTATAGCTTTGCATATGAACATACTAATTTTCTTATGGTAGATCCTCAGTGGAATTGCTGAGTCAACAGAAGTCAGGCAAGGTGGCATAGACCTATAATCTCAGCACTTGGGAGGCTGAGGCAGAAGGACTGCAGGTTTGAGGCCAGCCTCAGCAACCTAGTGAGACCCTGTTTCAGAATGAAAACTGACTGGGAGTGAGCCAGGCGTGGTGGCACATGCTTGTAATCCCAGTACTTGAGAGTCTGAGACTTGGAGGATCTGGGTTCTTGGCCAACCTCAGCTACTTAGTGAGGCCCTCCACAACTTAGTGAGACCCTATTTCAAAATGAAAACTAAAAAATAGGGCTAGGGATATAGCTTGCAGGTAGAATGTCCCTGGATTCCATCCCCAGTATAAAAAAAAAAAAAACCTGACTGGGAGTATAGCTCAGAGACAGAACCTAGCCCCCTGGTTCAATCCCCATTTGCCAAAAAAAAGTTCTTTGTTTTTATGGGAAAGTCTTTAGGTGGCAGCAGGGCTCCTTTGAGAGGAAGAGATTAGATATAGCCTATCGCCTTCAATGCAAGCTTGTAAGCCTAGTACTTGGGAGGTTGACACAGCAGGAATGCAGTTGCAAGGCCAGCAGGTGATAATTTAGCAAAACCCTATTTTAAAATAAAAAGGGCTACACTGGGCACAGTAACATATACCTGTAATCTCAGTACTTGGGAGGCTAAGACAGGAGGGTCACACATTTGAGGCCAGCCTCAGCAACTTAGAGAGGCCCTTCACAATTTAATGAGACCTTGTTTCAAAAAAAAAAGGGGGGGCTGGGGATATAGCTAAGAGATAGAGTGCCCCTGGTTCAATCCCCAGGATGGATGGATGGATAGATAGATAGATAGATAGATAGAGCGAGTGGTGTAGCTCAGAGGTAGAGTGTCCCTGAGTTCCATCACCAGAACAAAAAAAAAATTAGATAAATATAGAGGAGAAATAGAAATACAGTTGGAGGAGCTCATGGTAGCTTGGACAGACAGATTCTTTAATGAGACAATAAGAAGATTGGATAAGTATTTATGTTTGGTACTGGAGAAGGTTAATTTCAATTTGGTGATTTCTTACATATGTGAGATAGAAAGTGTGAGGTAAGTTAGCTGAGAATGAAAGTAAGGGCTTTTAGGAGAACGGAAAGTTTAGAAAAGTTATTAGAGGTAGTGAGACTGTTCCCTTCTTTTCCACATGAACTATAGAATTACTTTTATCATGTTTCCTTTCCTCCATTTCCCACTCAAACCTCACACCTTTCTGAGAATTTGGGTGAGATTTTTTAAAATTACAGATCAAGTTAGGGAGAAGTTACTTATTTACCGTATTATATAATGCATCCATCCCAGGGACTGTTTTTTTCTCCATTTACTCAAATATTCTTTCATGTTCCTTAGTAATTTAAGTAGTTTTAGTAGGTTTCTTCTTATAACCTTGCATATTTTTTGCTAATTCCTGTGTTGGTTATTTAAGGCTAGTTATGTGTATATTGGTTCATAGATTTTTAGTTGATTCCTTGGTATTTCCAGGCAGGCAGTTTTGAGTTTGAGATATAGCATTAGACAAATACACAAATTATGATATTTGTGATAATCCTAATGCTTGTGCCAATATTTTTTGTTCTATTGGTAAGAACTTTTTGAAAAGTGTTAAATAACACATACTAGTGAACATATTTTACTTCTTATGTTAGACTATTACTACTATTTCAGAATTAAGTATTATAAAGGCTATCAGTGTTTGGTAGAATTTAATTAAATTTAACTTAATTTATTTTATTTTATTTGTTAGTGGTGCTGGGGATTGAACCCAGGAGCATTGTACCTCCCAGCTACACCTCTAGCCCTATTTTTTATTCTTTATTTTGAAATAGAGTCTCACTAAGTTGCAGAAGGCCTCACTAAGTAGCTGAGTGATCCTCCTGTCTCAGCTTCCCAAGTACTTGGGATTACAAGTGTGTGCCACCAAACCTGGCAGAATTTAATTATATCAGTGATGTTTTTCTATACCGCCCCCCCCCCTTTGCGGTACTAGAGGTTGAACCCAGGGGCATTCTACCTCCGAGCTACATCACAAGTCCTATTTTTTATTCTTTATTTTGAAACAGGGTCTCACTAAATTGCAGAGGGCCTCACTAAGTAGCTGAGGCTGGCCATGAAACCAGATCCTCTGGCCTCATCCTCCCAAGTACAGGGATTATAAGTGTGTACCACCATGCCCAGCTATATTCCCCTTTTAATGAGTTTCTTTGTTAGAAATAAATTCTGAATTTTATCAACATCCTTTTGACATTTATCATCTGGGTTATATGGTTTTTTCTTTGACAAAATTCACCTGTCATCATTAGATTTTTAAATCCTTATACATGGTTTACTTTTACTTTGCCTTAGAGTTCCCTTCCTGCCCCCTTTTGAAGACAGAGTTGAAAATGTTTGGTTTTATTTTTGTATGTGAAAAATGTAACCCACCCAGGAAGAAAGGAGGTGTTTTCAACGAAATATCAACAGATCTGAAACTGGGAAAGGAGGCTGGCTCTGGTTGCTGATAGATAGCACTAGAGGAGAGGGGAAGACACTCTTCTATAGGATTGCTTCCATACCACAGAGACTGGAAGGTCTAAAAGTTGGAAATCTTTTTGAAAGAAAACTATTCTTTCCCAAAGCCCAGAAGATAATTAGTTTGTTTTTAGATCTCTGTTTTTATTCAACTTGTAAAGGGACTCTGAATAGTTCATTTAGAATCTTTTACTATTTTGCAGCTATTTTGTATGATTAGTTGCTCTTGAGAAATGTTATAAATATGTCTTCTTAAAGAAAATAAATAGAACTAGCCAGTGGTTGAATGAAGTAACTGAATTATGTTGTACCATTATTCTACCTCAGAGCAATCACTGCATTTAGTATTTATTATTTGTAGAGAAATTATTTAGATATTTGTGTAAAAGATCATAATGAGTAGATTTTAATTATGAAGAAAATGTCTTATGAATGTAAACTATCTTGAAGATTTGAAGAAGATAAAAACCACAGTGTAAGCAGGGTATGGTGGTGCATGCTTGGGAGGCTGAGACAGGAAGATTGCACGTTCATGACCAGCCTCAGCTACTTAGTTAGGCCTCTGCAACTTAGTGAAACCCTGATTCAAAATACAGAATAAAAAATAGGGCTGGGGGTGTAGCTTGGAAGTAGAATGCCCCTGGGTTCAGTCTCCATTACCACAAAAAAAAAAAAAACCACAGTGTAATACAGTATATATCAAAAGTTGGAGTTGGGCCGGGCATGGTGGCACACGCTTTTAATCCCAGTACTTGGGAGGCTGAGACCAGAGGATCCGGGTTTGCGGCCAGCCTCAGCTACTTAGTGAGGCCCTCCGCAAATTAGTGAGACCCTGTTTCAAAATAAAGAATAAAAAATAGGGATGGAGTGTAGCTGGGAAGTAGAATGCCCCTGGGTTCAATCCCCAGTACCGCAAAAAAAAAAAAGTTAGTTGGATGACCAGGCATGGTGGTGCATGCCTGCAATCCCACTACTTGGGAAGCTGAGACAAAAAGATCACAGATTGGGGGCCAGCCTCAGCAATTTAGTGAGACCCTGTTTGGTGAGATGCCTGTTTGGTGGTATAGCTCAAAGGTAAAATGCCAAAATGCCCCTGTGTTCAATCCCCAGTATCCCCCCCTCCGCAAAAAAAATTGGAGTTAGGTAGTACTTTGAAGGATTAGCAGAAACAATATACTATTATGCCTAGCAGAGACACTATGCCACTATTAAGTTTGGAGAGATTTCTGCTGCTGAACTTCTTCATATGTTATAAAATTCCAAACTGTCCTTACAAGGGACTTTTGTTAACACCCCACATTATTTTTGCAGGTTCCCTCTTCTCATTTGGTTACATGTTACAACTAGAGTGAACTTAACCTTTTCACTGAACTTGTTATGGTTTTTACTTGATCCCTTCTTAAATATTTATATAAAGCCTTAGGGTAATTCCAAGTTCTGAAGATTCAAGCTGTCAGTACAGAATTTCATAGTGTTAATTAGCATTTCTCCAGTTCTATTATTTTTGAAGCACTAAGCAAATAAGTAGTAATGGTAAGGGGTTTTTTTCCTAAAAAGTATATCAGTTCTGTTTTAGACTAGTATATTTTATGCTCTAAAATTTAGGAAAGTTTTGAGGTTACTTGTTCCTCGTTAATATATTATAAAATCTACCAATTAAAGTAAATAAATTTGTTTTGTTTTGTTTTGTTTTGCGGTACTGGGGATTGAACTCAGGGGCGTTCTACCTCCGAGCTATACCCCCAGCCCTATTTTTTATTCTTTATTTTGAAACAGTCTCACTAAGTTGTGGAGTGCCTCACTAGGTAGCTGAGGCTGGCCGCGAACCCGGATCCTCCGGTCTCAGCCTCCCGAATGCTGGGATTACAAGCGTGCGCCACCACGCCCGGCTTTGTTTTGTTTTGTTTTTTTAACTTCATTTTCCCCCAGAAAATGTGCAGTGTATAAACATGGATAGATTTCCGAATTTTAAATAAAGTATTGGCTTTCCAGAGGATACTGTAAGATGTTTTGTCTTGTTAGGAGATAAATGCATTTCCAAAAATATGAAGGTAAATGGAAGTTGGAATGTGCATTGGACTAGGTTAGGAGATTCAAAGCAAGTACGGTGTGTGAAAATAGGAATTACAGAGAGCTACACTGGCCTCGATCATTAAGTCCCTCTCCTGACATCCCTATTCTTTCCTCTTGGTTTCTAGTGCCTTCTCTATCACCAAGGAGTTACATGATTGTAACCAGATTATATTATCTTTTTATGTTTAACAGCTTCATTAACCCTTCACCTAGAGTAATACCTAGCCTACTTATCTCTTAAAAGCTTTCTGCAAGCTGGGCCTGGTGGTGCACTCTTGTAATCCCAATACCGGGGAAACTGAGACGGGAGGATCCAGGTTTCCCGCCAGCCTCAGCTATTTAGTGAGACTCTCAGCAACTTAGTGATACCCTGTTTCAAAATAAAGAATAAAAAATAGGGCTGAGGATGTAGCGTGGAGGTAGAATGCCCCTAGGTTTAATCCTTAGTACCACAAAATAAAGAAAGAAAGAATAAAAAATAGGTCAGGGGTATAGCTTGAGGTAGAATGCCCTTGGATTCAGTCCCCACTACCGAAAAAAAAAAAAAAAAAAGAAAGAAGCTTTCTGCAAAGTTGAAATTAAGTAAATAGTATATCCTAAGAGTGCTTTCAAAACCAAAACCACATGCAGCTGTAAGATATAAGATGAGTAGCATTAATTTTTTCTCTTTCAAGTGTCTTTGATCTTCCTCTTGATCCCAGCACCAAATGGAAAATGATACTTATTTAGATCTCTCTTCTATCTTTCTTACGTCTCCCCTTGCTTCCTCTGACCCAACCCTGTGTCCTTCATTCAGCCTTGGTTTATTAACTATTTTCTTCATCCCCTTTTCCCACTGCCATCTCTGGGTAGTCCCTCAGCTGGTAATTTGCCAAACCTGCAGCTTCTCTTTGCAAATCTTTAATATTCTGTGTGCTTGTGATCATGGCCCAAGCAGTCTTTTCAAGAGCTAGTTGAAGGCATAGAGAGAAAGATTAAAAGGTACAGACTAGAAAGCCATTCTTTTTTGTAATTTTTTAATAGTTACCATTTTAGATATATTTATTACCTGCTAAATATGGTTTATAATATCTTGAACATCTTAATGGCCTTGGTTTGTATTTATCCTTGACAGTATTCTGTCATAGAAGTACCTTGAATTCATTAGCTTCCTTTATTGATAGGGAATACAGAAGCATGACAAACCTGGTTTGAACTTTAGGCTTGTTACGTAAAGGTTATAAAATTAGGGCAGGTTCTTTTACTTCTCTGTACTTTAGTTTTCTCATCCATAAAAATAGGTTTATGACTACCTCGACAGCCCTATCACTGTGGGATTAAAATAGATGTACTATTTACTTACATATGTGTTTTCTACATCTTTTTTTTTTTCCAGACCTATTCCATGGCAGTATATCTTGTAAAACAGTTGTCCTCAACAGTTCTTCTTCAGAGGTTACGAGCAAAGGGAATAAGAAATCCGGATCATTCTAGAGCTTTAAGTACGTATGATAAACTTATTTAATTTTTGCAGTTAAACTGTTTTGTTAAAAGTTAGAGTAGTGTTTTCTCAACTTAAGAAATTTTAGCATTCTTTTACTAGAGCCTGTTGTAAAGAATTAAAAACACTGAGAACCTAGCTGGGACATGATGGCTCATGCTTGTAATCCCAGTACTTGGAGGATTGCAGGTTCGCAGCCAGCCTCAGCTACTTAATGAGGTCCTCCACAACTTAGTGAGACCCTGTTTCAAAATAAAGAATAAAAAACATAGGGCTGGGGGTGTAGCTTGGAGGTAGATTCGCCTCTGGGTTCAATCCCTAGTACTGCAAAAACAAAAACACTGAGAACCTTATTTTGTGAGTTTGTCAAACAATATGAGTAGTTTAATATCTTGATCATGAATTATATCTTATAATTTCTATTTTAGCTGGGCATGGTGGCACATACATATAATCCTAGTACTTGGGATTGTAGGTTAAAAGCCTCAACAATGTAGTGAGACTCTCAGCAACCTTCTCGTCAGACCCTGTTAAAATTAAGAAGGGCTGGGGGATATAGCGCAGAGGTAGAATACTCCTGGGTTGAATCTCCAGTAACACACACACACATACATGTAATTTATATTTTACTGATCTTAAAATTAACTTTGTAAAGTCACCTCTTAAACACGAAAGAATATTTTGCCACAACTTTATGGAATAAATGTTTAAAGAATTTTAGGAGCTGGGCGTGGTGGCGCACACTTGTAATCCCAGCATTCGGGAGGCTGAGACCGGAGGATCCGGGTTCGCGGCCAGCCTCAGCTACCTAGTGAGGCACTCTGCAACTTAGTGAGACTCGGTTTCAAAATAAAGAATAAAAGATAGGGCTGGGGGTGTAGCTCGGAGGTAGAATGCCCCTGAGTTCAATCCCTAGTGCCATAAAAAAAAAAAGAAAAGAAAAAAAAAAGAATTTTAGGAAATGGGAAGGAATTCCTGGCATATTTTTAAGAAAATTATTTTAAACTTAAGAGTATTTTAGATGCAGGAAAAATGTACAAAGTTATATGATGACTGTATGCATGTATAACTAAAGTAAAAACTCAGCGGGGTGGTAGAAATAATAATGAAGTAGGTTCTGCCATTAATCAGTTATGTGTGGCCTTGGACAGGTACTCTATGAGTTTCTTATTCTTCATGTGTAATAAAACATAACACATGATTTCTGAAACTTTTCCAAAGTCTGGACTCATAGGTGTGTGTGGATTACTGAGTAGTTCATGTTGGCATATTGAATTTGGAATATAAGTAGTCTGCAAACAAGATTTAGTGGCCTCATTTTTTGAAATCAGTGGCCTTTCCAAAGAGGCGAACTAAGTTCTTTTTTTGTTCTCCTCTTTGTTAAGTAGGTTCTTTATGGATGAACTTAGGATGAGGACTCAGTACTTAGCACCACTTTCACAGGCAGGATTCTCCTCTAAGGATGCTTGATGTGAGTGAGTAATGGAGTCACTATCAGATTGATAATTAAGGAGCACTCTGGAAAGAATTAAGGTAGTAAGGCCCACTCACCTCTCATTTCCCTTTATAGCACAGCTTTTATCCTTTTCTTTAACCTGTTTCTAGGCTGGAGTAAAGATTCCATTATCTCTGAATAACAATATGCCCTTAATAGTTCACTGAAGGATTATTCTGTATTAAAAGGGCCCCTTTGCCAAGCATGGTGGTTTATTCTTGTAATCCCAGTACTTGGGAGGCTGAGACAGGAGGATTGCAAGTTTGAGGCCAGCCCCAGCAATGTAGCTAGACTTTCAGCAACCCAGCCAGACCCTGTTTCTAAATAAAAAAATAAAATAGGATTAGGGATGTAGCTCAGAGGTAGAATGCACCTGGGTTCAATCCCCAGCACCACAGAAAGGGGGAGGGGTTTCTAAAAATGCAAAGAGCCAGGCAGAGTGGCACCTATACCCTACCTATTTAGGATGCTTAAGAAGGAGGAGGATCCCTTGAGCCAAGAATTCAAGACCAGCCCGGGCTACATAGTGGAATCCCATCGACACATAATCCTCAGATGATGGAGAACTAGAATGACAGCCCTGTTTAGGGTCCTAGGGGAGCTTCTTTGGCAGCGACAAGGAGATAGCGGTTAAGCTGAAAAGAAGAGAAGGGATAGATAGACATCTTCCTTGAAGGAGAGTCCAAGAGAAGAACTTTTCTTTTCTCAACAATATTGCTGACATTATTCTTGGGCATTCCATTGATAATCTTCATACTTACCTCATAGTGCTAGAATCTCAGCTAGTAAGAAAGCATTATGGAATTATATGAACCTGTATGGAAAAGGAAATACCAAGAAATAAGGAGGTAAAGCTGTTGTGTTTAATAACAAGAAGGCAAGCTATCTTTGTGGAGGCTGTTGACTCTTCTCCACTTACAACTATAGCACCACCTGGAGGAGGGAGAGTGAGTGGCATGGTGACCCTGGAATTTTCTTTTCTCCTGGGAATTACCATTAGCTACTATTAACCAAAACCCGCTTAATTCAAGGTGTTTATTTTCAACTTTGAGACACTATTGTATGTGGAAAATATTTGCATATTGAGTGAGATTTTTGGGGCAATTTATATCTTATTTATTGGCCAGGAGAAACAATGAGACATTAATTTGGATCTTACTAGTAAGAAATTTATTATGATCCACTAAAGTTTATTTGCCTTTATGTTATCTGTAAAGAAATAACTTTCATAACAAACTAATTGTGTGATTAAGATACTGTTTAAATTAATTTGGCAAAAGAAAATGTCGGAGCCGGGCGTGGTGGCGCATGCTTGTAATCCCAGCATTCAGGAGGCTGAGACCGGAGGATCTGGGCTCGAGGCCAGCCTCAGCTACCTAGTGAGTCACTCCGCAACTTAGTGAGACTCCGTTTCAAAAAAAAGAATAAAAAATAGGGCTGGGGGTGTCGCTCGGAGGTAGAATGCCCCTGAGTTCAATCCCCAGTACCGCAAAAAAAAAAAAAAAAAAAAAGAAGAAAATGTTGGGTATCTCAGATGTTTTTGAAAAAACAAATTACTTATAGATATGTTCAGTATAAGTTATTAACTTTATAAATAAATTCCACCAGCAAGGTTTTATTAAGTCAGTCACTGTTATATGCTTGAAAGAACAAAACTCTTAGTATTTAGACTTTTTAAAGAGAAATCTGTTCTATGAGTGATGTAATTTAACAGGTTTTGTCTTGTGGTTTCCACCTTCATGTAGCATCCCCTCACAACTCTCACAAAAGCATTCTTTTCCAAATTTTGGCCAAGTTATTCTCCTTTCAGCAGTTATTTCAAGCCCTAGTCATACTCTATTCAGACATTATTCTCCCTCTGTAAGCATGCTGCCAATGTAAGAAAATTGGGGCTACAAGAAGCGAATTCTCTAAAGGACCCATTTCTTCATTAATCCTATTACCACCATAATTACTTTTCAAATTGTCTACATTTATATTCATCCTCACTTTATTCCCTCCAATATCCAGAAGAAATGTGCCTTTTCCTGCTAAAGTTAATCTTCTATTAATTTATTCTTCTCATTTAAGAAGTTATACTAAGAGCTAGGCATGGTGTCATATATCTATAATCCCAGCCATTTAGGAGGCTGAGGCAGGAGGATCACAAATTTGAAGCCAGCCTGGGCAACATAGATCATCATCTCAAAAAGAAACAGAAAGCTGGGCATGGTGGTGCACGCTTGTAATCCCAGCATTTGGGAGGCTGAGACCGGAGGATCTGGGTTCGCGGCCAGCCTCAGTTACCTAGTGAGGCACTCCGCAACTTAGTGAGACCCTGTTTCAAAATAAAGAATAAAAAATAGGGCTGGGGGTATAGCTCAGAGGTAGAAAGCCCCTGAGTTCAATCCCTAGTACCACAAAAAAAAAAAAGAAAAGAAAAATTATATTAAGAGTCTACTGTGAGCCAGGTGTGAGCCAAGTACTATAATTTCAGCACTTGGGAGACTGAGACAGAGGATCACAGGTTTGAGGATAGCATCAGCAACATAACAAGACTCTCAGCAACCTAGCAAGACCCTGTTTTAAAAAAAGAAAAAGAAAAGCTGGGCATGGTGGCGCACGTTTGTAAGCCTAGCATTTGGGAGGCTGAAACCGGAGGATCCAGGTTCACAGCCAGCTTCAGCTACCTAGTGAGGCACTCTGCAACTTAGTGAGGCCCTGTTTCAAAATAAAGAATAAAAGCCGGGCGTGGTGGCACACGCTTGTAATCCCATCATTTGGGAGGTTGAGACCAAAGGATCCGGGTTCGAGGCCAGCCTCAGCTACCTAGTGAGGCACTCCGCAACTTAGTGAGACTCAGTTTCAAAAATAAAGAATAAAAAATAGGGCTGGGGGTATAGCTTGGAGGTAGAATGCCCCTGAGTTCAATCCCCAGTACCGAAAAAAAAAAAAAAAGAATAAAAAATAGGGCTGGGAGTATAGCTCAGAAGTAAAATGCCCCTGAGTTCAATACCCAGTATCACACACACACACAAAAAAATGTAAGCCAGGTGTGGTGGCACACACTTGTAATCCTAGTACTTGGGAGGCTGAGACAGGAGGATCTCAGGTTTGTGGCCAGCCTCAACAACACAGTGAGACCTTGTTTCCAAATCAAATAGGTGTGGGGTGTAGCTCAGAGGTAGAATTCCCCTGGATTTAATCCCTAGTACCACCAAAATATAAAAAAGAAAGTCTATTGTGTTCTAGGTACAGGAGAATATAACATTAAATAAGTTGCGTGGTGTCTCTGTACCCCCCTGAAGTTTGCAGTCTGGTGAGAAAGACATTAAATGATTGCACAAGTCATTAATGAGTTACAGTTATGACATGTGCCTTGAAGAAGAAAGACAGGGAACTCTATAGAGGTAAAACAGGGAAATGTAGTCCTCTCTGATGTTGTGATACTTAAGACAAGATTGTAAGGATGAGGAGGAGTTAAGTATCAAGATAGGAAAGGAATAATATGCCAAGAGAAAAGACCAGTGCAGCTGAAGTAGGGAGAGCAAAAGAAGAGAATGGCCAGAGAACTAGGTAAGTTCATATAAATGACATAAAAATAGATGACAGCCACAAAAGAATTTCATTTTCTCTTTTGTGGTACTGGAGATCAAACCAGAGCTAGTTAAGCACTCCACTACTGACCTGCATGTCTAGACACCGTGAAAGGATTTTTCTATGCATTAAGGCCAGTTAGGAACCTATCACAATAGTAGGTATGAGTGTTGATGGTGTCCTGCACTAAGGTAATAAGGATAGAAAGTGAGCCGGGCGTGGTGGCGCACGCTTGTAATCCCAGCATTCGGGAGGCTGAGACCGGAGGATCCGGGTTCGCAGCCAGCCTCAGCTACCTAGTAAGGCACTCCGCAACTTAGTGAGACCCTGTTTCAAAATAAAGAATTAAAAAAAAAAAAATAGGGCTGGGGGTATAGCTTGGAGGTAGAATGCCCCTGGGTTCCACCCCCAGTACCACACACAAAAAAAGAAAAAGAAAGTGAAGTTGGCAGTTTTAAGAAGTATTGAAGGGTAGAAAGTATTGATGATGTGTGGGAGTGAAGAAAAGAGTCAGGGATGAGTTTCAGACTTTTTTTTTTTTAAGGGTACTAGGGATGGAATCCAGAGGCATTCTACCTCCGAGCTATATTCCCAGCCCTATTTTTTATTCTTTATTTTGAAACAAGGTCTCACTAAGTTGCAGAGGGCCTCACTAAGTAGTTGAGGCTGGTTGCAAACCTGCAATCCTCCTGTCTCAGCTTCCCAAGTACTGATTTTACAAGCGTGCGCCACCACACCCAGCTCTCCAGACTTCTTAAGCACCAGGTAACATGGTGGTGCCATTTATTGAAGTGGAAAACAATATTGAAAAGATCGGGTTGCAGAGGGAAGATCACAGTGCATTCTTAGACTTGTGGTGTTTGAGATGTGATGGGACATCCCGGCGGAGGTGCTCAGAAACCTGACTTCCTCACTTTATGCTGTGCTTCCAGTTCCTGCCTCCCTGTCAAGTCTCTTTCTTTTCAAAACAAGAAAACAAGCTACTCTCTAGATAGAGCTCTGGTGTTCCTCTCATTATTCTCATTCTGATTTTTCCAGAGTAGTCTACACTTGCTCTTTGTACCACTCTTATGGTCTGTTAACCCCCGAGATTTCACTGAAACTGCTCTTGCTGATGTCAGTAGTGACAGTCTGATTGCCAGATATAAAATATATCTTTTAGCCGGGCGTGGTGGCGCACGCTTGTAATCCCAGCATTCGGGAGGCTGAGACCGGAGGATCCGGGTTCGCGGCCAGCCTCAGCTACCTAGTGAGGCACTCCGCAACTTAGTGAGACTCGGTTTCAAAATAAAGAATAAAAAATGGGGCTGGGGGTATAGCTCGGAGGTAGAATGCCCCTGAGTTCAATCCCC
>PVLC010016058.1:0-36144 GCA_004027655.1 Graphiurus murinus
TAAACTGACCAGGAGATAGGGGGAGGGTGGGTGGGAATTGGGGAAGGGTTAATGAGAAATATGTGCATGGATGTCTTTACCTGTACTAGTTTGTACCCAACAAAAATGTGTAATTAACCCGGTTGTACCCAAAAAATGTATAAAATTCCATGCTAAAAAATTAAAAAAAAGAAATAAAAAATTTAAAAAAAAAAAAAAAAAAAAAAAAAAAAAAAAAAAAAAAAAAAAAAAAAAAAAAAAAAAAAGAAAAGAAAAGGGAAGGGAATAGGAAAGTCGTGTGCACCCTTTCAAAGGTAGCATCCCGCCATTCTTAACAGTGGAACCGAGAACAGCAACAACAGCGACAGGAAGGTCTCTTGCTAGACCTTGCATTTGCGCCACCCTGGCTGGAAACTCCACTGAAAGATTCCTTTTCTCTGGATATAGAAGGTGCATCCTCTTGTGGTGACCATCACCCTGTAGCTAGCTGACTGTCTGCATCAGAGGCAGCTATAACGTTTCCTCTATAACCCCTTAGCAAGTTACTTAACTGTCGGGCCCCAGGCTTCTCACTTGTGACGACAGTATTGCCTTAAAGGGTTGTGCTGGGCAGTGGGCAAAGTGATAAATTACTTATTTTTATGTTCAATGAATCAACATTTTTCTGATCAACACAGGCTGGAAATCTTGGCATGATTTTTTTTTTTTTTTTTCAGTACTAGGGATTGACTGAACCCAGAGGCATTCTACCTCTGAGCTATATCCCCCAGCCCTGTTTTGTTGGGTTTTTTTTATCCTTTATTTTAAAACAGGGGCTCACTAGTTGCAGAGGGCCTCACTAAGTAGCTGAGGCTGGCGGAGAACCTGTGATCCTCCTGTCTCAGCTTCCCAAGTACTGGGATTACAAGCACGCACCACCACACCCAGCCTTGGTGTGATTTTTGCTGCGTTCTCCTTAAGATTTACCTCTGCAGAGACTCTTGCCTTCCTCCCCCTCTTCCTACCTACTTATTACTTTCTGCTTCTAGTTGGTTCCTGGTTCTTGCCCATCTTCAGCCCTCATGGCCCAATTCATCCAATACAAAGGCCGGTGCAAATCACTCTCCTACTAAAAATTGCCACACAGGCAAAATGTCTGGAGGATTCACTGAGGGGCCTGGGATTCATTTGACCCCCCGAAATTCCTGTTTATTCTATTTTGCTCCCACATTATCTATGCATACACCCACTGTTTCTCTATACTTTCTCACTTCCCCGTGTTTCTCTAAACACAGCCTGAGATTGTGTCCCTACCTTTGCTGAGCTGGGCAATGCCCCTTCCTCTCCCTCCTCCTGTTTTTTCTACTCCATTATCTACCCGTCAAATTATTCTTAAAATCTGTGAACCATCTGCAGACGCTGTGCGCAACGAGATCTCCCCCTATGAGCTCCAGAGATGCCCAAGAGTTGGGTCCCATCAGGAGCACATTAGAGTTCATTCATGCTTAATGAATCATGAGAATTACATACCACAGCTGTGTGCAGTGGCTTATAAACATCTGTGGAATTGAATCCCATCACTTCTTCAATGCTTCAGAGATTTTTCCAACTTATTGCTGATGCTCTCCATATTATGTTTCAAAATGGAAGCTTCTATTGATGTCTTCCAAACAAGGCAGTATGCAAATAGCCCCCATTAAAAAGCAACAACAAGCCGGGCGTGGTGGTGCAAGCTTGTAATCCTAGCATTTGGGAGGCTGAGACCAGAAGATCCCGGTTCATGGCCAGCCTCAGCTACCTAGTGAGGCACTCTGCAACTTAGTGAGACTAGGTTTCAAAATAAAGAATAAAAAATAGGGCTGGGGGTGTAGCTCGGAGGTAGAATGCCCCTGAGTTCAATCCCCAGTACCGCAAAAAAAAAAAAAAAAAAAAAAAAAAAAAAAAAAAAAAAAAAAAAAAAAAAAAAAAAAAAAAGCAACAACAAGCTGGGCTGGGCGTGGTGGCGCACACTTGTAATCCCGGCATTTGGGAGGCTGAGACAGGAGGATCCGGGTTCGAGACCAGTCTCAGCTACCTAGTGAGGAATTCTGCAACTTAGTGAGACCCTGTTTCAAAATAAAGAATAAAAAATAGGACTGAGGGTGTAGGTCAGAGGTAGAATGACCCTGGGTTCCATTCTCAGTACCACAAAAAATAGCAACAACAACAAAAAAAAATAGAAAAACAAGCGAGTCTACCTTTTGCCTTTGTGGTAGAGATGGGTGCCCTTCCCAAGGAACCTTATTGTGCAAAAACCTCTAATCTAATCAAATTCCTTTTTTTTTTTTTTTTCTTTTCAGAAACTACACATGTCAAGAAAGTTTCAATTAAGCTGGGCATGGTGGCACACACTTGTAATCCCAGTACTTAGGAGGCTGAGACTGGAGGATCTGGGTTTGCAGATCTTTGCCAAGCTCAAATGAAATAATAGGTTCTTTTTACAAAGCAAAATCCAAAGATTTTCTTTTCTGTTCAAAATAACACGAAGTAATATTCAGATCCTATCCTCTCGTGTTTGATGAGGCCTCTTGTGTTTGTTTTCTGTCCAAATTGGGATAATCTGACCCAGACTGTTGCCACATGTATGGGGAATCACTCAAGATACTACAGGTAGCTCTCCACGATTTTACTATCAGCATAGCGTTCAACTGTGGAGGTGGTTCATAATTTAACCAATTCTTTCATGTGAAATACTTTAGGATGTTCTGAGCTTTCCACTGTGATAACACTCTTAAAAACATCTTTGAATGCACTCTATCCAGGAAGGTAGGTGGTAGTGGGGGATCAGCACACCGCACTCGCCCTTCGATACGGACAACAAAGTTTACGAGCACCAGAGAGAAATGTCTTCAAGTCCCCCACCACTCCTTAACAAGCTTTACCATCACTAGTCCATTCCACACAGAATTGATCCCGCTGCTGCTACAACCTGATACATAACCTTGAATGCTGATCCAATTCTTTCCTTAAGGTAAATCCCAGGCATGGAATGACTGGCTTGGGTGGTAAGTGCATCGCTGAGGCTTTGGATGCATGCTGCTGAATTACTCACTGGGAGGCTGAGCAGGTCCACGGGCACCAGCACACCCGAGGAGCTCTGCCTCAACCACATCACCTGACTTCCTTGAAACAACTCTGATCACAAGGATAACAACCAACCACTGATTTCCCTAGGAAAAACACAATGGGAGTCTGCGTACATCCACATGCTGTCCTTGTTTTCTGCAGCATCTTAATCAGAGAGAACAGTCAGCGTGGCTTCGCTGGTTAAATTCTCAGACTTTAGCTTTAAGGGATCGAGTTCAAGTCTTTACTTGGGATCACAGCTTGGAACCAATTTCCAGGCAGGAAATCCTAACTAGTTCAGCCTGAGCCTGGTGTGGTGGCACACACCTGTAATCCAGTACTTGGGAGGCTGAGACAGGAGGATCACAGATTCCAGGACAGCCTCAGCAAGTAGGGAGACTGTCACCAACCTAGTGAGATTCTGTTTCAAAATTAAGAAATTAAAAAGATAGGGCTGGGGATATAACTCTAAAGTAGAATGTCCCTGGGTTCAATTCTCAATACTTAAAAAAAAATCAGTTTCCACAAGTAAAATTGAGGTTATGATACCATGGATATTGTATACTAATATGTTAGGATTATCATATGATGCATGACAAGCATTCAGCAAAGAGCTTAGCACACGGTAAGTTCCCAACAAACTGTAGCCGCAGTTTGTAGGTTTAAATCCACAAAATCTAATCAAATACAAACATACAATTACCCCTCTCACCCTCTGTTAGACTTTCTCTAATAAATCTCATTTTTGTTAATATTTCCTAGACATTTTACCTAAATATTACATTTTTATTTTTTTTAATTAATTGATTTATTTTTTCAGCACGGATTTTTTTATACATTTCTTGAGTACAACAGGGTTACATAGACACTTATGACATATCAATCATTGTCAGATCACAAATAGCACCACTTCTTCGTTTTACACGTATAGCCCACATTCTTAACAGAGCCTGGTCAAGCAAACTTTCTAGAGTCATAAAACCATCCTCTTTTAGGGTCATATATTTACTTTCTAAGAAGTAGGAGGGTCTTTCATCTACACATCCTAGGGGCAATCTCCAGACTTCGAGACGTCAATGTAGCCATAGCAGAAGAGTCAGTATAATTGCTCATATATGCAGATAGCAACTGCCAGGGGGAAAAGGGTCCAGCTGGGCTCCCACAACTCCCCCATTTTTATTTTAAAATGCACAAAGGACTGTGCCTGTCTTAGGTCGTTTCCTACCAGGTGCTTAATCTTACCCGTCATGGGGTCTCGATGAGTCATTCAACGAGCCCTGTCTTAGGTTGATTTGCCCTGAGAAAATAGAACCCATCATTGACTATCAGGCCCTGTGCGAGGCAATGCTTGCATTTTTATTCCATGTAAATCTGCTCATATACTAACATAGGCATTGATCACAAGGTGTACAACGAGTGGTAGAATGCATAAACCTAGAATGACTATTTCTGTTGCTATGATAACTCCTCCTAGCAAGGAGGTAAACGAGGGGCAGGTAGTGACCAAGGCTTGAAGCCAATCTACAAATGTCTTAGCTGTTTCTGCCAGGTTAATAGAAATTAAATATTATATTTTTAGAAGCTGAACCAATTGAACTGTTTATTTATGTATTATTTTTAACTTAAAAACACCAAATTAAAATCAAAATGTTCCACATAATTTTTTCCTCTGAAGAGATATACTAACATATTTCAGTTAAGAGACTTTTGTAGGAGTTCTAAGCAGTTTGTGTTAATTGCTTTATATGTGCTGGCTGTAGAGTGGTGATTAATAAGTGAGACACACTTGGAACTTCACTAAAATATGCCCCTTTTTTCCTATTTATTTGGTCATGTTCACTTGCATCCACTCTTCACTACCACATCACCTGCTGCAACCATGGCTGCCTCTCACTTGAGAGGGAAAAGCTTCTTTATGTCTGCATTTCCCGTTAGATACATAGATTTCCTTTTTTCTAGGATCCTCAAAAGAAAAAAAAAACTGAAACTTTGGTAGTTTTATCAGCAGTGGCTGAAGGGTCCCTTGGTTCTTCAATCCCTTAACCAACACCACGGGAAAAGGTGTGCATGGATGGGGGATATGATTTTCTTTGCAGCTCCCTAAAGATAATGCCAACCCCACCAGCAGCACTGGCTGTTGCAAGTCCTGGGTTGGCCTGTTTAATGCTCAGCCCTTCTTGAAACTGGAGAAAACTTCACAGACAGATGGGGACAATAATACATGGGAACTCTATCTTCACATGTAACATAGCCACACAATTCCTTAGTCATCCCCAAAGTGCATAAGGCATTGAAATGAGTTCCATGTCACAGAGGAAATACTGACTATGAACACCAAGTACAGCATCACAGGACTCTGCTACAAGTACCTTCAAGATGGTTCCTGAACCTCTCCTAGCCTCAGCTTCCTCCTCTTTAAAATGGGAAGAGGGGGAGAGATATAAAACTACCTTCAGATAGTTATTAAATGAATCAAATAACACTGTGATTGTGCCAAGCACCGAGGCTGGTGTCTGGCTGTCACTCAGTCAATGTGAGCGATCAACCTTTCTACAGCGTGACAGTTCCTGCGATCTCCACTTCCCTGTTCTCTGCAGTGTCCCTGACACCCTCTCCCCACACCTGCCCTCCCACTGTTCCTCTGTCTCCTCTCCACCACCTGGAAAAAAAATCCCCATAGCACAATACAACCCAGAGCACGGAATTTATGTTTCCTGCAGGTACTCTCTTCTTAAAGGCCTGACATAATCTATGACATTTTACCACCACCCTGTTTATGATAGTATGATAACAGTTCACCTTTTCCACCCCCAAGGTTTCCTGGCCTTGGCGTCATCCACCACGTGGCTTATAAATCTTTATTCCCAAGTTATTTCCCCAGACCCAAATCTTCATCTTCTACAACCTTCCTTGCTTCTGTTTGTTAGTGACGCAGAAGTCAGCAAGAGAATCACCGAACGCCTTGGGAAGCTAATGGATGTGATTTACTCGTTTTTGCCTGTTTAGGCTCTGACATTTGGGCACTGCAGAGCGCTTTGCCCCTCCTCTGGTAGGACCATTTCCTTGAAATGTGACTACAGTCTGAGACTTAGGGGATTACTTAATTCACGGCCTTTATTAATCCCAGAAAAGTCACAGTTTGCAAGTCAAAGGATGGCTGTTCCAGCTGCTCGCATGACACAGGTTAGAGTCTAACCTGCTGGAACCTTTCTACTGTTTTCAGTCCCAAGGGGTTAAAACGTACGACCAGCTCTGACAAGAGGCTGTTGGGAGCTCTGTCAACTGGCTTGCTTCCTGAGCACATTGGCTCCACAGATTCCAAAATGTTTCTTCCACTCGCCAAGGCAAGATAACTTGAAAACAAGCAGGAAGGCAGCCTGTTAGCTTAAAAATACAAATCCCACTCAATTTGTTTTGCGGGAAAATTGGTATGGGGATATCTGATGGTTAGAAATTGAAGAAAATAAAGCGTGCCAAGCAGAGGGCTGGGTGCCAACTTCCAGCAGGGAGAGCCAGGAGTCAGGAACCAGGAGCAAGCTGGGTCTACTGCAGTCTTGCCCTCGGCTGGGCAGAGGCCACCACACTGACATCTCTGACAGTGATCCTAAATCTTCAGGAAGAACAGCCACCCGCTCCCCTACACTGACTCATAAGATTGATTTCTTTGCAACACCTGAGACCTCGCATTGATAGATTACCAGGCCATCTTGACACAGAGCTGCATTAACAAAAGTGCTCCCGGTGACCCTGCCTGACCATCTCCCAGTTACTCCTGATGGCTCCATTGTGCTTTCTGAGGGTCCCCTCTGACCCTGCCCCACACTCTATAATGGACTCCAAGTCTTCTCATACCAACACCCAGGCTGTGGGTCCATCAGGAAACAGCCTGCAACTGTGTACAACAAAAGTGAGCCCCTCAACTCATGCATTCATCCAGCCCACTAAAGTTTATTAAATCCCTCCTACATCCTAGAACCCTGCTAAAAACTGAGACACCACAGCTCACTACCACCCCCAATTAAACACAGTCTCTGAGCTGTTTCCCAGCTAGGGAGATAAAGAACCTTGAATCAAATATGATGGAACGTAAAGCTACAAATGAGAGGTATCTGGCACCAGGAGGAAGGCTTCCCCCAAGGAAATGATGCTCAAACTGAACCTTGCAGGATATGTATGTTAACTAGGTAAGAGGCAGGAATCTTCCAGGAAAAAGGGACAATGTGTCGAAGTTTCTGCTGAAGGAGAGGGCATAGAGTTTATGAGGAGCTAGTAGGAGGGTGCTGAAGCCACAGGAGGAGACAGGAGAGTTGTCTCTCTCCTGAGCTAATGGGATGATAAGCAAGGGCACTGGGCGAAACAGTGGTATGATCTTACTTGTATCTTCAACAACTAACTCGGGCTCCATGGTGGAAGATGGACATGAGAGCAGGCCAGGGCAGGCCCAAGAAGAGATTGTTTTTGGAGAATTCTAGGCAAGAGGCCATTGTCACTTGGAATTGGAGGGCAAAAGTGATGGTGGAAGAGGAAAGAAGGATGTCACGATTTCCTTCAGCAGTGTACCCCTGCCAAGCCGCAGGTCAAAACTTAGCTGCCATTGTAGCAGTGTTGAGAGGGGGCGTAAGGAGTAGGAGGGATTAGGCCATGAGAGTATTGCCCCCACAAATGGGCTAATGATGCAATGAGGGAGGAGATTAGTGATTGCAGGAGTGGTCTCCTGATAAAAAAGGATGAATTTGGCCCAATTTCTCTTCTGGGCCTCACAGGTTAGCTGCCCTTCTGCTGTCTGTTGTGGGATGAATCTTACCAGGTTCCAGCACTATCAGTGCTACTGGACTTCAGCAACCTCCAGGTTTGTAGACTGAGGGAACTTCTATCACTTGTCAATAATCTAGCCTGCAGTATCCTGTTATAGCAGCAGAACACAGACTAAGACAAGCTCCATTCTCTGACAATTTCTTAAGAATAACGTGTGTCTCACAGCAAAACAAAAACAAAATAACAACTGCAATGCCCAGTAGCAATACAGTGTTGGGTTATAGTTAGATATGAAATGTCCCTTGAAGAGCTCATAAATTGGTGTTCAGAGCTGATGTAATTGAGTCACAAAGGTTGTGATCTGGGTGGTAAGGTAGGCAGGTGGGGTGTGGCTGAAGAAGGTGGGTCCCTCAGGGTGTGCTAGTGTCTTTGAATCCCTGGCTCTCTCTGCTTCTGGACTCCATGATGTGAGAGCAGAGCCCGTGTGCTCTCCCTCTCTCTGCTTCCCACTGCCATGCCCTGAGCTCTGATGACCCAGCCTAACATGGCCTGAACCCCAAGATCTCCAAAAAACCGTGAGCAAATCAATCTCCCTTCCTCTGAGTTGCATGGTCAGCTGGCTTGGATTATAGCCATGCAAATGTTGACTGAGGTACGTCTTGACTTTAACACAGAATAAATAATGTTATCTCAAGGTTCAGGTGAAGCTCTGGGTCCCAAGATGGTGATGATTAACATGCCGTCCCAAATTCCACTCTTAGCACCCAGAGCCTTTCCTACCTCCGTTGCTATCGCCTGTGTGGGACGCATCCTGGGTCATTCTAGTGCATGCTATAGCTCCTTTCAAAGGAATCCAGCTGATGCCACGTGGGTCCAAGGGCCATGGAGCAAAAGGCATTGCTCTATGGCCCTTTTGGCACATCTTCCCTTACCACCTGCCCCATGTGCCAGGCCCTGCCAGGTGCTGCCTCAGGGAGGATCATGGGCTGGTGAGTAGAAAACACAGGAGCAGATCACTTTTATTCAATAGTGCAGGAAGAGACACCAGACACATTCAGGAGGAGGAAAGAGGCATGTAATGAGTGTGGCGAGGTGGTAGAGATTTGGGAAAGGACACTGAGAGGAGGTCTTACAGAAATGAAGATGCTCTTGCTGGATTCTGGAAGATAAACAAGAATCCATCAGATAGACATGAGAAGGAAGAGTGATCCAGGCAAGGGGCAACAACATGTGAAAATGTAAAGAGAAAACGAAAACACTGCAAAGGGTTTCACAAAAACACGTGCATCACTTGGCAACAACAGAATAAAGATGCATGCAGGGCAAAGAGAGTGAGCACCCACTGAGAAGATACATTCTCAGAGTTCAGATCTTAAAGCCTTCATGTGCTACCCCGAAGAAGCCTGAGCTTTCTAGCATAGGTGGCAATCAGGAAGGAGTCACTGATCCAAGATCGATCCCCCGAAGACGAGGAAAACAAGTGACTTTGCACAAGTTCCGGGGAGAGTGGCTATGGCCCAGCCCTGGCCAAGGGCAAGGCTCGGATCCCGGAGAAGCGGCCGGCACTTGCTGGACTCTGAGCTAACCGCTGAAACTCTTGCCTAGCTAGATGTCACACAATTGCGCATGCAGGGCTTGGCCCCTGGCTGCCAATCAGGGCCACAGTGGCTTTCTACCACCTACAAACGCTGAGTGACAGAGATGGGCTGCAGCCAAGTCCTGCCATTGCTCAGTCTTGCCCAAGCCACAGTCTTTGAGTCGTACCGAGCAGGAAGAAGAGTGTGGCACATCCCTAACTCGACACCTGAAAAGCCCAGCCCCACTTCAGGATCCTCTTTCTGGAGTCTAGAATGTCTAGGGTTTTGTCTCTTCCAAAACAAGGGGCCATGGAGTGTGTGCCTGCTGCCATGAGCGTCCCTCCACCAGCTTTTTCCAGGAACACTGTCCCAGCAGGGCTGGCGCACACATTCACTCTTTTGACCATTTGTCCTGGTTTACAAGGCCAGGGCTGAGGAGTGACTTAAGACAAGTTACATGGGCGTGTTTACATTTGACAAAAATCTCTCATGTTAGTCCACGTGACTGGTGTTAAACCTGGACTGCACATGGCAACAAGGCAAGAGATGTCTGTGAAATGAAACCAGGTCCGGGGGGGTTAAGTTCGACATAAAACCCTGATGCCCAGCTCTAGTGGCTGCGTGGGAAGATGTCAGTGCCCGAGACAGGAATAGAAGGAGAGAGGCTGGTGTGGAGGGCAAAGTTTAAATCTGAATAGGTAAAAGGGAAGGTCATTATGGGACCTCAGGAACAATATGGGGCAGGAGGGGGACCAGGTCTGTTTCTGGTCACCGTTACTTCCCTGGGAGCTAGTGCCGTCCCTATCACACTGCAGGTAGCAGTTGCTCAGTGAGGGCTTGGTGCCTGGGTTGTTGAACACTTGGTTTCCACAAAGTCATCAAAAACTCTGAGGAAAACTCACAGTTGTGCTATAGCCAGACATTTCCTTGTAAGTGACCAAGTCACACAAATGTGATGCCTCGAATCCTCATTTTAAATTTAAACCAGCTTGGGTTTTATCCTGCTGATTCCCAATTTGCGATCCGTTTTATGACTCATCTGTAAGTATTGTTTCCCAAGTCCGTAAATATCACCACCCTTTAGATTTTAAAAAGTCCTCCAATAACCCCATGAGGCTTCTGGAAAAATCTGTATATCATAGTTATTACAGTTCTTACTGACCCTAAGGGTTATAGTCAAAGTCTATGTCCAGCTAGAACAACAACAAAACAATTAGGAAATTTATTAGAGCTCAGAAGTAACAATACTGTGTGAATATACTATCCTTCGAATATTTTATTAGAACCAAGATGTATAGAATCAGAATAGACTGAACCTTAGAAATTAAAAAAAAATTAAGCAAAATAATTAGATAATGCATGTCTTATAAGAAGCTGTTAGCCAGTGTTTAGTTAATAGCAGACCACTGCAGGTAAAGAAATCATTAATTTGCAATTTCCTTTGTCTTAGCATCTATTTATTTGTGTGTTTGTTTTCCCTTAGCAAAGAGTTAAAACTGCAAACTCTGAGTCTGGATAAAAGAGAAAACTGATTTTAGAAAAAAAATCCTAAGCATAATGATTTTCAATGTATGAAATCTTATCTAGCCTCAAGTGACACCTGCTTCCTTTGGGGCCAGCAAGTCTGGACCCGTACCCCATCTACTGTGATATCCCCACCTCTCGTATCCACTCACCTATTTTTTTTGACAAGCTGCCTATATGACTTCTTAGTTAGCAAGTTGGTCCAACTCTCTTGTCTTTCTCCTGTCAACTCTCTTGTCCCTCTGCATAGTCATCACCCACAGAGAGAGACACCGAGACAGACACAGGAGATGTAAGAACCTGATGGTTCTGTCTGAAACATGCTACCTTCTCATCAGGCCTCATTTCTCAACCTCCACACACAGCCTGAAGCCAGGCTGGGGGACTGCAGACTCAGACGGAGCCCTGGCAAGCGTGGATAATCCTGGCTATTGAGGCAACGATCTAGGGGAACGCTCAGCTGAACCCGTGGGAGGGCCCATCAAGTTATGCTTATGCTCTGCCCCGGCCATCGAGATGTGGGCCCTAGGTTTACAAACGTCTTATTTTCAAAACGTAGCCCCAGGTGGCCCTTGGGGATTCCTGCCTGCCAGCTCATCCCAGGTTCCACTAACTGTGCATCAGCACTGCTTCGAAAACAGGCCCTGATTCTGACCCCAGAGCTGGGGCCCTCGCCTTGTTTCCTTGAGCCTCTGCCTGCATAGATGATCAGCTCGAGGCTTCAGAAGGCAGGGCCTCTGCCTCTGGTACCCCTGAGAGCTGCCAGTTGCCAAAACCTCTAGCCTGGAGACAGAGAACTTAAAGTTCTCAGTGGACTGCTGTTTACCTGGACCTCTGGGCACGGCCCTGTCCAGCCGGCGTTTCATCTGTGCGCTCCACATACTGTAGGCACATCAAGTTCTTCCTTGTAAACTTGTAGTTATTGAGGACGGATTCCTACAATGAGGCTCTAAGGTCCCTTTCTGGCTGTGGGCTTGATCTCCTTTTAGCCCCCACAGCAACTTTGACTTTCCTCCTCCTACTTCCTATTCCCCTATTCAGGATGTCTTTGCAATCTGCCCAGAAGCCGGCATCCTGAAGATAATGGGACCCGGCGAGTCAGGCCATGAGCGATGAGAACACGGTGTCATCTCACATTGGGCACCTAGCAGAAGGAAGAAGGTGAACTGAGAAAGCCTTCTCTGCGCTCATCTGCGTCTCTTTATCCCTCAACCAAATTAATTGGCCAGAGAAAACTCAGCATCAGTACAACACATCTCTGTGAGCTAATCAAATGTATCTGCATGTATTTAAGAGACTCCAAATAGGAGTAAGAATTACAAATGAGCATTTTATTAGCAGACAGCAAACAGAGGCTTTCTAGTATCCAAACAAATGCTTGAAACAGCATCAAAATAGAAGGGAAATTCCTTTCTACTGCTGGACCTTTGCAGTAAGAAAAACTGAGATGAAGAAACCAACCAAAGAAAATAAAAAAATAAAATCCCACCCTTGTTCTGCAGGAAAACACCCTGTCATGTCACTGAACTTAAGAAGAAAATGTTATTATGGGATAGTAACACCTCCTGAGAAAAGTCATTGTTGCATCGGATCTAGCAGAAGAGATGGGACTCAGTGGTAATTGGTGCCGTGTATCCCGGGCAATTGTTTCCAGGAAGCTAGGAGCCTGAACCATAATAAGTCTCTAAACTAAAATTTACACCCAGCTGAGTACTGTAGAAAGGTCTCCACCTTTCATGGCCAAATGGACTGTTCCTTACATTTATTTTTTATTTTGTTCTCAACCATATATGACCTGTGAAAAGAGAATTTACTTTTATTCTGCTGGGTTATACTCTATGGCATTACCTCAATTGTGGTCATTGATTTCCCTTTTCCTATGAAGATAAGGCCTCTGATGAACCCTTCTGTTAATCTTCTCAGTTGCAAAGCAGTTAGAAGAACAGTGGGTATCAGCCCATTGTGTAGATACATAAGCTTCATTCACGGAGCATCAGTAATTTATGTCACATTGCACTTTTAGGTTCTTGTAATTATCATCCAAATACTGAATCCCAGGCTCAATAGATGCATTTCTTTTCGCTCTCCTGGGAAACTGATTTCCTCATTTTTCTTTTCCTCTATCAGTTCCTGGCATTACCAAAATGCCAAGGAAGTGCTCAAGTCCGTAAATGCTTAGGCAGAGAAGACCAGTCATAATCATATCATGTGCTTGTCCAGAGCATTTGTTATCAAACACATTTACATCCACAATCTCATTTTGTTTCTCAAAATAACACACAAGTATGATGACCAAGTATTATGCATCCCAGTTTGCAAATTATAAAATTCAGGCTAGGAATGGTTCCAATGCCATCAGAGAATGGCCAAGTGTAGAACCCAGATCTTTTGATGCCATTTGTATGATCTGTAGAGAAAAAGGGGGTTAGTAAAACACCTGGTCCCTGAATGCCTATTTCCGTTCTCCCAAACTTAGCCAAGTTAAGGGAACAAAAAGCGTCAGGCTGGGCTGGAACATCAAATCCATATCCTCCCTGAAGGGCACCTGCCCACTGGGAACCAGGACGGACGAGTTGGTGCCTCTGTGGAAGGCTACCTTCCTGCATGCGCACCAGGACCAGTGCTCCTTGGGATGCTGGTCACACAAGCGGCCAGCTGGTGCTGATGACGTCACTGCTTCTGCAGCCTGGCAGAGAAAAGCCCTCTCTGAGTGGGGACAGACAGAAACCTGAGGGTACCGTGGAGAGGATGCATGCCATTGTCAAGCCAACCGCCACCGGACAAAGCACTGCGGAGGGACCCAGGTGCTGTCTGTCACCTTGGCACCACTGAATTCTCCCTGCATTTCTTGTAAGCTTTGCCCAGTAAACCATATGTCTCCCATGCTGTCTCCTGGGCATTTTCTTTGGCCTGTCTGCAACCTACTCCACTGCCCAGGCACAACTGGGCTGCGGATGAGATGCTGTTCCCCACAATGTTGGCATTCAGCCCCAAATGGCAGGGTAGATTGATTAGCTGAACTGTTCAATGGTAGTGGAACCATGTTCTGGATTCCTAGAACAAAGAAGCAATGTGCAAAGCATAATAAAGCTGAATTCCCTGGGCATGAGTAATTTATTTCACTTTGTACCTTTCGGCTCTCATAATTATTATCCCAATAACAATAATTATTATTGCCACCGAGAACCTAGATTTCTCCTTTATAAATGTCAACATAATACGACTGTTCATGTTTCTCTCTCTCTCTTTTTAAGATGTTTGCATGCCTGACTTGCAAACATTTTTATTTATATCTTTATTTATTTATTTATTTATTTATTTATTCATTCATTTATTTTTTGCAGTACTGGGGATGGAACTCAGGGGTATTATACCTCCGAGCTACACCCCCAGTCCTATTTTTAATTCTTTATTTTGAAACAGGGTCTCATTAAGTTGCGGAGGGCCTCACTAAGTAGCTGAGGCTGGCCAAGAACCTGAAATCCTCCTGTCTCAGCCTCCCAAGTATATGTTTCACTTTTCAACATGGATTTCTGGGGAGCTCAAAGCCCAACGGAGTCTAGAGTGTTATATATTATACCATAGTGTACTAAGACTATACTTTATTTTTTTTTCTCCAAAAAATAGCTGCAAAGGAAATGTTCCCACTTCTTCTGAGGGTATGTCACAGGAAGTGAAAAAAAATCTGTCAAATGATTTCAGGGTGATTGAGTGATAAGAATGAACAACGAACCCAATAAATAAAATCTTTGAAACCAGGCTGGGTCTGGTGTGCTCACACTCCAGCTCTGGAGCCTTGAAGCAGGCGTTCGACTCCTTCACCCATAAAATGAGAACAGTAATAGCAACCACAGATGGCACGAGGCCACCTGAGAAGAAACTGAAGCAGACCATGCAGGTCCAGAAATCAAGTGCATTTCCCAGAGAGTGGAAATCCTGAGCTCCCAGCCTCTCTTCCAGCTAGACAGGGCCACGTAACAAGTCCTGACCAGGGACACATAGCACAAGTCTACAAGGACCTCCTCTCTGGCCTCCACCTCCCTCCTGCTGGGGTCCTGGATCCAAACTGGGCACTTCCTTGATCATCAGCTAAGAATGGATGAGCAGAAAGACGGGCTTAGGAGCTGAGGGTGCTGGGTAGCAGCACCCCACCCCAAATGACCTTGTTATTCCTTGTTGCTTGGGATAAAGACCTACTTGGTTAAGGCTCTGTGTCAGGTTTCTATGATCAAGCAGCCGAGGCCAATCTGAGACTGGCAAAAGATCTACACCCACCAAACATTAGTATCCTTTGTCTCCTTCCAGCTGAAAAGGTTTGTATTTGGGAAAAACACATGTAACAATATTATTATATAACATGATCCAAATTTCCTGGAGAGGGGGGAAAAATGCTGGGAAATTCAGAAATATTCAGGAGCTCTGAAAATTCTACTTAGCACGTCTGTGAAGAGGGAAAGATGTGTATTTTCCTTTTAAACAAGATCACTTTGGGGAACGACTTCAAAATGCCCTGCTGGGTTTTCCGGGGGCCAAGGACACATGGGAACAGGACAGGGTAGCACAGGACAGAGCCTGTGGCCAGCCTTAAGAGCTGGAAACACGTATGTGTGTGTGTGGGGGGGTGTTAATGACTCTCCTGTGACCCTTTACATGTGACGCTGAGGCCACACTCGGAGGAATGAAGACTCCTCCACTCTGCAATCTCTGTCATGTGACTTCTCAGCACAGTGACAGACAACAGTGAGCCAAGCACGGTTTTATTACACCCAAGGGAATGTATTTTTTTTTTTAGATTATATCAGCACAAATGTGGCTTCTAAGAGTACTTGCTGCTCCTCCCTCGTCTATTTCCAAGAAAACTTAGGCACTTCCTGAGCAGATATTGTAGGCCAAAATCGACTTTATTCAATAATCCCCGCAAACCCTGGGCCACAGAGACTTTAAAGGGGCATTCCGTGACCACACAAGAAAAAGCTAATCCTAAACCAGGGGCTGTGGTATGCTCAGAGTGAAAACACACCATCACACTGTCTTCTACACACACACACACACACACACACACACACATGCAAAGCATGCACACTGCATATTTTTAAAATCCGATGAGAGACTTAAAAGTGGTCTTCATGTTTAATAATATTCAACAAGTATTTCTCCAGAATAGACTCAGAGAGATACGGAAACAGCTACATCAATGTACCCTGATGGTCTCCTATAATCCAAGCAAAGACACAGCAGTGGTCCAGCCCCAGTGGGGCAAGACAGGGAACCCCGGGCAACCTCGAGAGGATGGAAATGGGTACGGATAGCAGGTGGGAAGCATCGCGCCTGCACAACAGTGAAAGCTGTTTCCTTCCGGAAAACTGTGATGTATACGCATGGTGTTATGTAGACAACTGCACTCTGTGGCCCAACTGAACAAATTTGATAAGGAAGCTACCGGAAGTTACAGGAGGCCCAAATAAAAAGCAAGTGAACTGTTAAGAACAGTGCTTTCCTGGGACACCTCGAAGTGTCCAGCACCACGCAGTCCCCTCCTGAGGCTGGACAGTCCCCGAACTTCCGGCGAGCTTCCCACAGCTACCAAGCACCTTGACGCCAAGTCAAAGAAAGATGTGCAAAAGCGAGCAAGGAACCATGGAATGCTGACGATGGCTGACACCCACTGAACGGAAGAGGGTGACGGCACTGAAATGGAATCTGAGAGAGAGAATGAGTGACTCCTCATTGGTGCGCAGAAACTCAGGGGCAGGCGGGAGGCATGTTTTGTTCATGACACTAAACCTCACCTGTCTTCTGATTTCTGCCTACTGTGCAGAGGCTATTTTCTTCCCCCAAGGAGTACGAGTGAAGCCCATCAATTAACTGGCGATTTCGCTTTGCTTGTAATAAACTAAAAACCACTTTGGCTAGCAAATGAGAACCGGGAAGGCAGGGGGGAAACACGTGGTGCCTTCTGTGATGCAACTGGTATTCCAGGGTTTCTATAATTGGCCACTTCGTAATCTCAGCAGAAAAATACATATGTAATTTTTTTTTTTAAACTGCATCCACAGAACTGGTTCAGTCCTTTGTAAGGGCTATGCAAGCACACAATGACGTGATGACTTCTAGTTCCTAAGGGGAATTTTTTTTCCCTTTATTATTCAGGGATGATTCTTTAATCTTGAAACAGCACAAAGAGGCACAGAATCCACTTGCACTCACTTTATAAAAGGAAAGGTCTCCTACCATCCTGCGGCTGCAAATGGCAGATAAGATGGAAGGCCTGTTTATGTTCCTTTAATCACTTCTTTTCTTCGAATCGATTTCTAGTATAAAGTTAAACGTTGGTTGGTATGACTGAACACCCTCATGTGTAGAGAGCCTTTTTTGAATATCTTTTCACATTTCTCTTGTCATTAAAGAAGATTGTTTCCTTATCGCTTCTTCATTTCATCATCAGCTGGTGACAAGTGTTCCAAGACAGAGGGTCCTATCTGGCTCACTCCACTCCACCCTTTTCCCAGATTCCTGCTGAAGTTTGACAGTTAAAAGCTGCCTCTTAGGGTGGGTGTGGTGCCACACGCTTGTAATCCCAGCACTTGGGAGGCTGAGACCGCAGGATCCAGATTCATGGCCAGCTTCAGCTTGTTGGTGAAGCTCTCTGCAACTTAGTGAGACCCTGTTTCAAAATAAAGAATAAAAATAGGGCTGGGGTGTATCTTGGAGGTAGAAAGCCCCTGGGTTCAATCCCCAGTACAAAAAAAAAACCAAAAAACAAAAAAACAACCTTGCCTCTTCTGGGCTTCTCTGCAACTAGTGTTTTAGACCTAAGGTAATCTTTACCCATTGGACACTCTTGAAGGAGATCTGGAAGGAGAAGGAAAACTGAAACCCACCTTCCTGCTCCCATTTCTGGTAGAGAGAATCATCATGGCCACCCTGACAGCAATGGTGGATTAGGGCATCCCAGTCCCTAGACCAGAGAAAGCAGCAAATTCCTGAACTCAATAATCCCAGGGCTCACTCCTAGACTCCCAATCCTTTACTCTTCTAGTGATATTTGGAGTACCTAATCCCTTCTATGAAATATCCTGCTTTTCAAGTCTGGCCAGCAATGCTTTTTTTTCTTTTTGTACTGGGGATTGAACCTAGGGGTGTTCTACCTTTAAGCACATCCTCCAGCCCTTTTTATTTCTTAGTTTGAAATAGGGTCTCTTGATAAGTTGCAGTCTAAGTTTCTGAGGATGACCTCCAACCTGTGATCTCAGCCTCCCAAGTACTGGGATTACAGGTGTGCGCCACCACACCTGGCTCATGGATGCTCTTCCTGTATAATCATCTGGCCAAAGCAAGAGGGGCTAGAAGAACTTGGGATGGCCAAAATAGGTTTAGTGATTTCACCTAAGATCCTTCCTCTCTCCAGCTAGGATCCCCTAAAATAAGGATTTACTCCCCCCTTCCCCTGCCCACTTACTGCCTAGACATATTCTTGTAAAACATTCTATTTCAATGCTCAAGAGACCAAGAAGATGATTAAGTAAGAAAAGCTTGATTGAGAGCCTTTCAAAAGTGTCAAATTGAATTCTCTCTCTCCATATCCACTGCTCCTCCACTTCATAGCAGTAATCTAGCCACGGGGTGGACGTTCGAGAGTTCTGAAAGGATCCTGTCTCCGCACATGGTCCTCATTCCTGGAAAGCCACATCAGTCCAGAGAGAACATTCCAGTATGACAGATCCTCACGATCCTTCCACAGCCAACCTCAAGGAACATGAAAATGCCACAATTCCTGACCAGTCTCTGCTTGTTTCCATCAGTTTCATGTGACTCACATCGAAAGGGGCAGGAAAACTGTAACTTTCAAATATATTTATCTAGGCAGGCATGCTCCAATCCCAGCACTCGGGAAGCTGAGACAGGAGGACTGTAGGTTTGAGGACAGTCTTAGCAATGTAATGAGACTTTCAGCAACCTCGTAAAACCCTGTTTCAAAACAAAAATAAAATAAAAAGGGATGGGGGTTCAATCCCCAGTACCACTTAAAAAAATAAAGCATATGTATTATACTTTATATTATACACTTCTTTATAATCTTTACTTCTATTCTTGTATCAAAACATGATGTAAGCCAGGTGTGGTGGTGCATGCCTTTAATCCTAGTACTTGGAAGGCTGAAACGGGAGGATCTGATTTCACAGCCAGCTTCAGCTACTTAGTGAGGCCCTCCACAACTTAGTGAGACTCTGTTTCAAAATAAAGAACAAAAAAATAGGGCTGGGGGTGTAGCTTGGAGGTAGAATGTACCTGGGATCAATCTCCAGTACTAAAAACAAAACAAAACAAAACTAACAAAACATGACGTGTCTTACACACTTACACACACACACACACACACACACACACACACACAGAGGCAAATATAAAGAGAAACATTTAAAATTGAGATGAGAGCTGGGCATAGTGGCTCATGCTTGTAATCCCAATACTTGGGAGGCTGAGGCAGGAGGATCTCAAGTTCGAAGCCAGCCTCAGCTACTTTGTGAGGCCCTCAGCAACTTAAGTGAGACCCTGTATCAAAATAAAGGATAAAAAATAGGGCTGGAGGGTGTAGTGCGAAGGTAGAATGCCCCTGGGTCCCAATCCCAGTGCTGCAAAAAAAAAAAAATAGTAAAATTAAGATGAGAACAAAGAAAAAGAAGACAAGCAGACGATCCGATGGGTTAGGCCAACTCAGTTATTCCCTTCCCGTCACCTGGAGAAGTGCAAGGCCCTGTGAAACGCCAGCAGCTCCGTACTCACCTGGGGGAAGAGAGAATAGGTGGCGTTGTCAATGGTGAAGGAGTACAGAAACTCCCCATCGTACCACATGCTCTTGCCCATCGGCGAGTTCATCTTTGTCATGGCAAAGAGCCGGGCAGGGTCGCAGCACTCTTCCATTTGTTTCCTAGGAGAGAACAGAGCGAACGGCAGGCTGAGTGAGTTGCAGAACCACCCGCCATCATTCCCAGAAACAGAGACAGACGGGAAGGGCAGCCCCATCTCAGGCACCCGGTCATCAGAGCGCCTGCGTCTCCCCAGTGATCAGGCGCTGTTAACTCACTCTCCAGCCACCGGTTTGCCTGACTGAAACATTTAATAACAGCAACAATAATAATAACAACAACAACAATAGCCGGCATGCGTGACCAGAACATTTAATAATAATAATAATAATAACCAGGTGTGGTGGTGCACACTTGTAATCCCAGTACTTGGGAGACTGAGACTGAAGGATCCAGGTTCGCAGCCAGCCTCAGCTATTTAGTGAGGCTCTCTGCAACTTAGTAAGACCCTGTTTCAAAATAAAGACTAAAAAATCAGACTGGAGTGTAGCTTGGAGGTAAAATATCCCTGGGTTTGATCCCTAGTACCGCAACAACAACAACAACAAAAATAATAATAAAGTTAAGAAGGACACACTAGCTCTCAGGCACAGCTGAAATGTGCCTTAAGATGCCTTGATGGATTCCAACATCGGTCCAGACTCTGGAGCACGCTGAGCTCCTGGGCTGCAGCAGAGACACAAGAATCAGGAGGTTGATTTCAGCAGCAAAGAAGTTCTTTACCTCAGCGCTAAGGAGCCGGGGGCATAGAGTGGCCTCAAAAGTGGAAAGTGGGTGTACTCCCCACCACACCACGCCACACCACGCCACACCACGCCACACCACGCCAGGGACAAGAAGTCCACAGAAGAGCCTCTGGCAGGGGCAGGAGCAGGAGGAAAGCAGAGATGTGACTCAGGGCTGTGGAGCGACCTGCCTTCCTCCTGGGAAATCTCCGGGCGTCCCAGGAGCATGGGACCCGGCTATGCACTCTGAGCTGGGCAAGGATCTCACCCCTCTCCCAGGTCTGCAACGCCGGGGTGACCGTGGCCTGCAGGCAGTCTCTCCGGCTGCTCAAGCCCTGAGAGCTGCGGTTCAGTCGTGCAGGGGCAATCCAACTGACCAAGTCTGTCTACTCACAGCTCTTTCAGGAATCAAAGAACTCCCTCTTCGCTTCCACTACCTCTGGGGAATCAAACTAATTGCTCACATCAACCACTCTCTCTCTTTTTTTTTTTTTTCCTTTTGGTACCGGAGGTTTGAACCCAAACGCAATCTACCCCTGAGGTATACCTTTTTTATTTTTGTCTTTAGAAACAGGGTCTTGCTAGGTTGCTAAGAGACTTGCTATATTGCTGAGGCTGTCCTCAAACCTGAGATACTCCTGTCTTGGCCTCCCAAGTACTGGGATTACAGGTGTGAGCCACCGCCCCTGGCTCATGAGCCACTTCTGAGTGGAGTCCCTATGCTCCGTCCGACAACTTCAGTCACCCACGGCAGAGAAGCTTAGAGATGGAAGGGTTGGGAGACTGAAGCCCCTGACTTCAAATTCTGGCCCTGCCACATGCTGACTCCACACCTGGGGAAAGTTTCTAAGCTTCAGAACCCGCCCGGGAGAGTTTGTTGTTGTTGTTTTTAAGAATTCACTGAGAACACTTAGGTAGAGCAGACTATATAAGTTCAATACGCGTTAAGTGCTATGGTTCAAACGCAATCTACCCCTGAGCTATCCCCTTTTTATTTTTGTCTTTAGAACAGGGTCTTGCTAGGTTGCTGAGTCTCGCTATGTTGCTGAAGCTGTCCTCAAGCCTGAGATCCTCCTGTCTCGGCCTCCCAAGTACTGGGATTACAGGTGTGGGCCACCACCCCCGGCTCATGAACCACTTCTGAGTGGAGTCCCTATGCTCCAAGACCTTCCCTCCCAAATTCCTGCTGAGAGTTACTGATTGCGGCACTGGGAGGCAGGACCTTTCAGAGCTCTTTGGGTCACGAACGCTCTGCACTCAGGCCTTTATCACAGGCGTGGGTTGTTAAGAAGGAGCGTTCAGCTTCTACCATGTTAGCACACAGCAAGAGGGCCCTCACCAGGTGCTGGCCCTGGAGACTGGACATCACAGAGACCAAGGCTCTAGTGCTCTTTTCTCCAGAAAAGAAATTTCTTTTGTTTATGAATTTTCCCAGTCTGCAGTAGTCTGTTATGGTGGCAGGAAACAGACCTGAACATGAGCGATGGTCGTCGTCATTGTTATAGCAAAGCAATGGCCTCACGGTGGACATGGAGGCCGTGGTCAGACAGGCTGCAGCATTTCGAGCTGGGCGGTCAAAGGCAGCCTGCTCGGTTCTTCCTATCACACCAGAATTTCTCTCGTGCTCTCTGAGATCTTGGCTAGCTTCCCCTTGACAGGAGTTTCAGTGGAAAGGGAGGCTGGGGAGGGGGCCAAGAGGAAGCCTTCCTCTTGTCAAAGCTGCCAGAGTGAGTGTCACCTCTTACGGTTGCTGCCCTTTTGCTCCCTGTCTCCCTGGTCACTCCTCTCTCCCCTTCTCTCCCCCAGCGTTTTGAAACTCTTGGAAGGTTTTCTCCATCAAGAAGGCAGCAAGATCAGAGGAGCTAAGGCCTCACCATGAAGTGCCTACGTTGTGTCAGGAGAGCTCCTGGGTGCCGTATGGGGGCAACACAAGACATCTGGGCACAGTGCAAGAGTAGTTTTAAAAAGGAGAAGGATCACCACCAGCACAACTCTAATCTTTGGTGGGGAGAATAAGGGAATAAACCAAATTTTTGACTTCCTGTTACAGGTCTGGTGATACCTTACTTTTTTTAGTCCTTACAGCAACCCTAAGAGGTAAGTAAGGGAATTATTGTTATTATTATTACTCCCGATTCACATCTGAGGAAACAGGCCTTGGTTGGTTTCAGGACTTGCTTGGGCTACAGAGGCAGGTCACAGGGTCAGGCCTGCCAGGTCCAGGTCTGGGCTTTCTCTTCTTTGCTGCCACCTGCTCAGAACTGGGACCTTTCTCTACCCTACAAGAACACACGGCAAGCCAACACTGGCCAACGCCTGGAGTGTGCTGGGAGCCTTCAAAGACATTTTTCCCACTACGTTCTCCAAGCAACTCCGAAGCTAGAGAGCTTTAAGAATCATTTTTCAGTCATTTTTCTCAGGTTACATAACCAGTAAGGTGGTGGGGCATGGCTCTGCTGTCAGGCCTTTTTTACCTAGTGTTAGGTTCTCACTTCCCAGCAGTCATAGCGCTCATTTCCAGACCTGGCTAAGCTTGTCACTCAGTCAAAGTGGCACAGGAAATTCAGAAGGAAGCCTTATCAAAGACATAAAGTAACACCTTCTTTTGCCTACCACCTGGCAGGTTGCAAATAACTTTTATGTTGTTCCTCTTTGCATTCTAAAAACAAAACAAAACAAAACAAAACCTGAGAAGATGGGACAGTTACATTATTCTGAAATTACAGACAATAAAACCATGCTCAGGCCAAGTGAGTCTTTTTCTTAATTTCTGATACAAGGTGTATTAGTTGATGTGGAACACCAAGTGCACATCTCTTCCTCCAGCTCACAGTGATCACTAAATACACAATGGGGGGGGGGTGTCATGCAAAAATATTTCAAAAAAAAAATCTGAGAGTCATAGCAAATTTATTTATTGTGTGTGTGTGTGTGTGTGTGTGTGTGTTGCTGAGGATTGAGCCCTGAGGAATCCTACCTTTGAGCTATGTCCCCAGCCCAGTTTTTTACTCTTTATTTTGAAACAGGGTCTCACTAAGTTGCAGAGGGCCTCACTAAGTAGCCGAGGTTGGCTGCGAATACTAATCCTCCTGTCTCAGCCTCCCAAGTATTGGGATTACAAGCATGTTTTACTACGCCCGGCTAGTTATAGCAAATTTATAATGATCACATTGCTATTTGCAGTATGGGTTTTTCTATCATAAACTTTCTTTCTCCCCTTCTCCATGCAGAATGTCTTCCCATCTTCCTTCTGTCATGCTTCTCCACAGAGCATAGCTGAAAAGGAACACGATGGGAAAATGTGCATAAGCATTCCTCACTTGGAGGGGGGCCCAAACCAGCTCACCAGCAGCAACTCCAAAACCACACCACAGTAGCCACAGGCATAGTACTAGCAGGAGTTGTGGGGTTTTTTTTTAAACTGAGTTCTTACTTAACATGGTGTCTGGTTCTTGGGATAGAAAAGAGGATAAAAAATCAGACCTGCCTTCAGAGAAGACGATTAGGAAGGGGCAACCATGTGGCTAGAAAAGCAGGAGTAGACAAATGGGAGTACTTCATGCTAAAAACCTGCACAGCACAGTGTCTAATGAGCAGAACAAAGAGGAACCTACAAACTGGGAAAAAGTATTTGCAAAACACATATCTGATAAGAGGTTAATGTCTAACATGTATAAAGACCTCTTACAACTCAATAGCAGGAAAGCCAAATAACTCAATTGAAAACACACACACACACACACACACACACACACACACACACACACACACGGGCAAAGGACCTGAACAGACGTTTCTCCAAAGAATATATAAAAATGGCCAACCAGTGCATGAAAAGGTGTTCGGCATCACTCATCATGAGGGAAATGCAAATCAAAACCTCTATGAGAGCCAGGTGTGGTGGCGCACGCTTGTAATCCCAGCATTTGGGAGGCTGAGACTGCAGGATCCAGGTTCAAGGCTAGCCTCAGCTGCTTAATGAGGCACTCCGCAACTAAGTGAGACCCTGTTTCAAAATAAAGAATAAAAAATAGGGCTGGGGGTGTAGCTCGAAGGTAGAATGCCCGAGTTCAATCCCTAGTACCGCAAAAAAAAAAACTATGAGATATCACCTCACACCTGTAAGGATGGTGTATTAGTCACCTTTTCCATCGCTGTAACCAAAATACCTGACAAGCACAATCTAGAGAAGGAAAGGCTCGTTTAGGCTCACAGCTTCCGAGGAGGCTCAGTCCACCGTCAGCCAGCTCCAAGGCAGAAACCAGGGTGGCAAGACATGACAGAGCGATGATGCTGTCACATCATGGCAGCTGGAATCAGAGGGACAGGCGAGAAGAGGCTATTGGCGTGTACAACTGTCCAAGGCTACACCACCAGTGACCCACCACCTCCGGCTACCATGAACCCACCTCTGAACTCTGCTACGCTGCGGACAGGGCTTCAACACATGGGCCTTTTGAGGGATGTTCCAATCCCAGACCCTAACAAAGGCTATCACCAAGAAGCAGGAGATAACGATTGATAGAGAAGGTGTGGAGAAAAGGGAAACTCTATACACTCTTGGTGGGAACAAAGACTAGTAAAGCCATTATGGAAAACAATTTGGAGGTTCCTAAAGATACTGAAAATAGAACTACCGGTAAATACAGCAATCCCTCTTCTAGATGTATACCCAAAGGAGAGGAAGTCACCGCCTCATAAAGATATCATACATTCACTGCAGCATTATTCACAGTAACTATGATATGGAAATAACCTAAACCCTTGTGCATGGATACATGAATAAACAAAAGGGAATAGTATTCAGTCTTAAAAACAAAAGAAAGAGATCTTGTAATTTGCTACATGGATGGACATGGAGAATATTATATAAGTCAAATAAGCCAAACATAGGAAAACAAATGGTGCATGGTCTTACTTACATGTAGAGTTAGGAATAAAAACAGGCAAACAAAAAAACCAGCACATAGAAAATGGATCAGTCAATCACCACCAACTAGGGAGAAATGGGAAGATGTAGCTCAAAGTATACAAAATAGGAGATCTGTAGGATGAACAAATGTATAGATCTAATGTACAACAGGATGGATAGAGGTTAAAAAAATATAGTGCACGAAGGATTTCTATTAAGTAGATTTTAGCTGCTCTAGTTAGGAATAAAGGTAACTATGAGATGAAAGACGTATTCCCCTGCTTCCCCGTAGTATCCACTACATTCTTGGTATATATCCCATCACATTCTGCTGGAGGCCTCAAATACACACAGCAAAATGTGTTCTTTTAAAAAGAGGAAGTGAGTCAGGCATGGTGGCACACGCTCGTAATCCCAGCATTCCGGAGGCTGAGACAGGAGGATCAAAGGTTCATGGCCAGCCTCAGCTACTTAGTGAGGCCCTCTACAACTTAGTGAGACCCTGTTTCAAAACAAAAGAGTAAAAAATAGGGCTGAGGGTATAACTCAGAGATAGAATGCCTCTGGGTTCGATCCCTAGTAACGTAAATAAATAAATAAATAAATAAATAAATAAATAAGTACGACCAAACAAGCAAGTCATTACATTTGTGGTTGCTTGGAAAGAGGAAGACTCAAAGTCACAACTAGGATTTCGGGTAGTTTCCTGCTCTGCAATCTCTGGCCTGGAAGATGCTGGCAGGAGGAAAGAAGGCAAGTTACTGCAAAACGAAAGCTGCCAATGTAGAGGCATGAAAAAAATAAGATACAATCCTGGGAAGACTGATCAGAATGCACCGTGTGAATGTGAAGACCATGCTCACCAAGAAACTGAAAAGTGGGACTTCTGGGAAGATGGCGACAGAGTGAGACACGTCTCAAGAGGCGCTGTGAGCTCGATTCAAATCAGCCGTGGAAGTAGCTTTTTGACACAAGAAAAAAGCAACAAAAGGGTGAAAAACGCTGTGAAAACTGGAATACAGCTGAGCAGAATCCAGAAGGCTGACCAGGGAGAGCAAAGAAGCCCGTCTCCATGCAGCCAAGCAGAAGCCACCACTGAGCCAGCCCCCAGCGTGGGGTCTACTAAGAAAGAAATATACAACAACCCTCTGCATCCCCACCGACCAGAGCTGGAGAGAGTGACTCTTGAACTCCCCATCCTAGCCAGGCAGCATTTCAAGGCACCTTCGACAGAGACCAGAACACAGCTTAATCCTGCGCAGGACCATCCCAGCACACCTCTCCCCACAGAACCAAAGCAGAGGTAACTGCACTCCAGAGCTTGAATCAAAACTACTGCAGGAGCAGCTTCTTGATGGAAGGAAGGAGAAGCAAAAGGAGCTTAAAACTGAGTAAAGAATCAGAGGCAGTTGGTCAGAATCTAAGGAGCAGACCAGGGAGAATGGGGGAGCCGGCGCATGCGTGGCAGTAGCAGCCGCCATCTTGTCAGCCGCCTACAGCAGCAGAAATCTACCCAAAAGATCTGCAGAGGCCAAATCAGGTCTGTTCTTACAAACTTGCAGGGATTTTTATTTTGCTTCTTGCTGACGTTTCTTGTTTTCTGGGTTTTTTGCTTTGTTTTGTTCCATTCTTACTCTGTTTTCACTTTGCATTGCTTCAATTTATGTATGTTTGTTCGGGGGATTGGTTGCTTTTTAGGTTTTGCTAGATCCTAGAAGTCAACACCTGAAACCCACCAAAGACACCAATACAGCAGGCAGAAGAAGTACCAGAGTAATTGCAACTCAGTACAATATACCATTCACAGAGAGAAAATAAAAATAAGAAACGTATAAATTCAGAGAAAACATGCAAGAGCAGCAAAGTTATAAATTTAAGAACAGGGAAACCATGGGAAGGAGAAATACCAAAGAAACAATGAGTCAACATAACCCCACAATAACAGAACTCAATGACACTGAATGGCAGAGCTTACCAGAAGGACAATTCAGATCTTTAATAATAGAAGCGATACAAAACTTCCAGAAAGAATGCAGAGAGAACTGGAAATAAATAAAAGAACAAATGAACAAAGAATTTGACACCCTGAGCAGGAATCATAGAGAAGCCTTGGGGAAAGTGAAGGATGTGAAAAATGCAATAATAGAAGTGAAGGCATCAATACAAACTATAAACAATTGATTAGACTATATGGAAAACAGAATATCACTCCTAGAAGATGACCATTCCAAAATGATCCATTATACATAATCTAGAAAAAAAATTCAACAGTATGAATCCGACATCGATGAGATCTGGGCCAATTTTATTTTATTTATTTATTTATTTATTTATTTATTTATTTATTTATTTATTTTTCTGGTACTGGAGATTGAACTCAGGGCATTCTACCTCCGAGCTACACCCCCAGTCATATTTTTTTTTATTCTTTATTTTGAAACCGGGTCTCAATAAGTTGTGGAGTGCCTCGCGAGGGAGCTGAGGCTGGCCGAGAACCCGGATCCTCTGGTGTCAGACTCCCGAATGCTGGGATTAGAAGCGTGCGCCACCACGCCCAGCTAGATCTGGGCTAATTTTAAAAGAGCTAACCTAAGAATGACAGGCATAGAAGAGGGATTAGAAGTTGAAACTAATGGAATAAACAACCTTTTCAAAGAAGTAATATCAGAGAATTTTCCAAACATAGAAAGAGAAGTTGACACACAGGTGCAGGAAACATATAGAACCCCCTTCAGACAAGAACAAAGAAGAGGATCACCATGCCTACATAATAACCAAGATGACTAATGTAGAAGCTAAGGAAAGAATTCTAAAGGCAACAAAAGTTAAAGGCCAAGTAACATTTAGAGGCAAACCAATTAGAATCACTCCAGACCTCCCAAACCAAGTCATGAAAGCCAGGAGGGGCTGGAGTAACATATTACAAACTTTGAAAGAAAATAACTTGCAGCCAAGATTCTCCTACCCAGCGAAACTCTCTCTCTCAAAATTGACGGAGATATAAAAACCTTCCATGACAAACAGAAAATGAAAGCATTCATGTCTTCCAAACCAGCACTAGAGAAACTACTTAAAGATATTAACTACAAAGAATAACTGACAAGTAAACGTCAGAACCAGAGAAACAACAATTTCCAGGAAGCAAATAACTAAGCAAAGAAGAACAAACACTACTGCAAACAGAGGTCAAAACTCAAAATGTTAGGAATTAAAAATCATCTCTCAATACTCACACTGAAAAAAACGGTCTCAACTCCCCAATAAAAAGGCACAAGGTGGAAAAATGGATTAAAACCCAGAATCCATCTATATGCTGCCTGCAAGAAACACACCTTACAAGCAAAGATTCCCACAAACTAAAGGTGAAGGGCTGGAGTAAGGTAATTCATGCCAATGGAACTCAACTCGGAGACAAGCAGGAGTAGCAACTATGATATCAGATAAATTAGATTTCAAGCCTAAACTCATCAAAAGAGACAAAGAAGGTCACTTTTTACTGTAAAAGGAACAATACAGCAAGAGGAAATAACAATTATCAACATCTATGCCCCAAACATAGGTGCAGCCACTTTCATAAAACAAACTCTACATGATATAAAATCACACATAGATCCCAATACACTAATAGTAGGAGACTTCAATACCCCTCTCACATCACTAGATTGATCTTCCAAAAAAAAAAAAAAGGTCAGTAAAGATGCTTCAGACCTAAATAATACCATAAACCAAATGGCATGTTAGACACATACAGAATATTTCACCCAACTACAGCTGAATTCACATTTTTCTTAGCAGCCCATGGAACCTTCTCCAAAATAGACCACATTATGGGCCATAAAGAAAGCAATGGCAAATTCAAAAAATGTAACATAATTCCCTGCATCTTTTCAGACCACAATGGAGTGAAACTAGAAATCAACTCTAAGAAGACTCAGAGTAACCATGTAAACACATGGAGACTGAACACCACACTGCTGAATGAGGAATGGGTCATAGAAGAAGTAAGGGGGGAAATTAAAAAATTCTTAGAAACCAATGAAAACAGAGACACAACATATCAAAACCTCTGGGACACTTTAAAGGCAGTACTAAGAGGAAAATTTATAGCACTGAATGCCCACATAAGAAGAACGGAAACTCACCAAATAAATAACCTACTGACACAGCTCAAAGCCCTTGAAAAACAAGAACAGTCCAACCCCAAAGCCAGTAGAAGACAGGAAATTATGAAAATCAGAGCAGAAATTAATGAAATAGAGAATAAAAAATACAGAAAATCAACAAAACCAAAAGCTAATTCTTGAAAAAATGAACAAGATCGATAAATCATTGGCCAATCTAACCAAAAGAGAGAATCAACCCAAATTACCAAAATAAGAGATGAAAAAGGTAATATTACCACTGACAGTGCGGAAATGCAGAGGACCATCAGAAACTATTTTGAAAAACTATACTCCAACAAAACAGAAAATCTAGAAGAAATTGACACTTTTTAGATACATACAACCTTCCTAAATTGAGTCAAGAAGATATAGAAAACTTAAATCAACCAATAAAAATCAAAGAAATAGAAACAGCAATAAAAAGTTTACCATCAAACAAAAGCCCAGGGCCAGATGGTTTCCCAAGTGAATTTTACAAAACATTTATGGAAGAGCTAATCCCAATACTCCTCAAACTATTCTGTGAAATAGAAAGAAACAGGACCCTCCCAAACACTTTCTATGAAGCCAACATCACATTAATACCAAAGCCAAATAAAGACAGCTCAAGAAAAGAGAACTATAGGCCTATATCATTGATGAACTTAGATGCAAAACTGCTAAACAAAGTACTAGCAATGCGCATTCAAAACCACATCAAGAAAATTATACACCATGACCAAGTCGGGTTCATCCCAGGGATGCAAGGCTGGTTCAATATACGAAAAACAATCAATGTAATTCACTACATAAACAGAATCAAAGACAAAAATCACATGATCATCTCAATTGATGCTGAAAAAGCATTTGACAAGATCCAACACCCATTCATGCTAAAAGTATTGCAGAGAATCGGAATAGAAGGAACATACCTCAAAATCATAGAGGCAATATACAATAGGCCAATATCATATTAAATGGAGAAAAACTGCAAGAGTTCCCACTAAAAAAAAAGGAACAAGACAAGGATGTCCATTATCACCTCTTCTGTTCAGCATAGTACTTGAGACTCTAGCCAGAGCAATGAGGCAAGAGAAGGAAATCAAAGGGGTAAAACTAGGGAAAGAAGAACTAAAACTATCCCTCTTTGCAGATGACATGATACTATACCTAGAAGACCCAACAAAGTCAGTCAAAATACTTATCCAACTGATCAACAAATTCAGCAAAGTGTCTGGATACAAAATCAATCTTCAAAAATCAGAAGCTTTCCTGTACACCAACCATAAAACCACTGAAAAAGAAATCCAGAAAACAATTCCATTCACAATAACACCCCAAAAACTAAAATACTTAGGGATACACCTAACCAAAGAGGTAAAAGATCTCTATAAGGAAAACTACAAAAAGCTGAAAAAAGAAATTGATGAAGACCTTAGAAGATGGGAAAATCTGCCATGCTCTTGGATAGGCAGAATAAATATCATCAAAATGGCCATCCTCCCAAAAGTAATCTACAAATTCAATGCAATACCCATGAAATTACCAAGGTCACTCCTCATAGACATAGAAAACTCAGTCCTTAAATTCATTTGGAACAACAAAAAGCCTGGAATAGCCAAAGTAGTTCTTAGTAACAAGAACCATGTAGGAGGTATCACAATATCTGACTTCAAACTTTATTACAAAGCCACAGTAATAAAAACAACATGGTATTGGCACAAAAACAGACACACAGACCAATGGAGCAGAATAGAAGTTTCAGAAACAGACCCACGTCAACTGATTTTTGACAAAGGAGCCAAAAACATACACTGGAAAAAAGATATCCGCTTTAACAAATGGTGTTGGCAAAACTGCAGGAAAATGGAAATAAACCCCACTTTCTCACCCTGCACAAGAGTCAACTCAAGGTGGATCAAAGACCTGGAAGTCAGGCCAGAAACCTTGAAGCTACTTGAAGAGGGCAGAGGCCCAACACTTCAACACATAGGCACAGGTAAAAAAACTTTCTCAACAAGACCCCCAAAGCACAAGTAACTCAAAGGAAGATCAATACATGGGATTGCATTAAACTGAAGAGCTTCTGTGCAGCAAAGGAAACTATCAAGAACCTCAACAGAGAACCCACAGAGTGGGAGAAAATTTTTGCTAGCTACTCTTCTGATAGAGGACTAATATCTAGGATACACAGAGAACTCAAGAAACTCACAGCTAAGAAAACAAATAACACAATCAAAAAATGAGAAAAGGAACTAAATGGACACTTCACAAAAGAAATACAAATGGCCAATAAATGTATGAGGAAATGTTCCACATCATTAGCAATCAGAGAGATGCAAATCAAAACCATCTTGATATTTCACCTAACTCCAATCAGAATGGCATTCATCAAAAACACAAACAACAACAAATGCTGTCAAGGGTTTAGAGAAGTGGGAACCCTAATACATTGTTGGTGGGATTGCAAATTAGTGCAACCACTTTGGAAAACAATATGGAGGATCCTCAGACGAATGGGAATGATCCTACCATATGATCCAGCAATACCACTTCTGGGTATCTACCCAAAAAAATGGAAACCAAACTATCAGACCAACACATGTGTATCTATGTTTATAGCTGCACAGTTTGCCATTGCCAAACTATGGAACCAGCCAAGATGTCCATCAACAGATGAATGGATTACAAAACTATGGGATATGTACACAATGGAATTTTACTCAGCCTTAAAGAAGAACAAAATCATGTTATTTGCAGGGAAATGGATGGAACTGGAAAACATTAAGTTAAGTGAGATTAGTCAGTTACAAAAAGTTAAATATTGTATGCTCTCCCTAATATGTGGAAGCTAGGGAGAAAATGGGACATAGGAGGGACTCCAGATGAAGAAGGAGAATCCTTAGGTGAAAAAAGAATTTGACTTAACAGAGGGAGATGGTGGAAGGGGGGACACCCTAATGAGCATGATATACTTCATGAACACATCAAAGTTAATCACTAAACTGAACTTGAGAAGGAGGGAGGAGGAGGGAGTTGGGCAGGAATTGGGGAAGTGTTAAATGAGAAATGTGTGCATGTATGCCTTTACCTACACCAGCTCTTACCTAACAAAGATGTATGATTGCAATGCATCAATTAAAAATTTTTAAAAAAGATGCCTCAGACCTAAAGAACACCACAAATCAAATGGACCTATTAGACACATACAGAACACTGCACCCCAATACAGCTGAATTCACATTTTTTTCAGCTTCTCATGGAACCTTCCCCAAAACAGATCAAATCCTGGGCCACAAAGCAAGCACTGGCAAATTCAAAACATGTGACATAATTCCCTGAGTCTTTTCAGACCACAATGAAATGAAACTAGAAATCAACTATTAAAAGAAAAAAACAGAGTAAAACCACATAAACACAGGGCAACAAACTGAACACCACACAGCTGAATGAGGAATGGGTCACAGAAGTAATAAGGGAAGAAATTCCTAGAAACAAATGAAAATAAAGACAGAACATATAAAATTCTCTGGGACACCTTGAAAGCAGTATTAAGAGGAAAATTCATAGCACTGAGTACTCACAAAAGAAAAACAGAAAAATCACCAAATAAATAGCCTAATGACACATCTCAAAGCCCTTGAAAAACAGGAACAGTCTAACCCCGAAGCCAGTAGAAGAAAGAAAATTCTCAAAACCAGAGCAGAAATCAATGAAGTACAGAATTAAAAAAATACATAAAATCATCAAAACCAAAAGCAGTGTTCTTAAAAAAATAAACAAGATATATAAACCACTAGCCAACCTAACCAAAAAAAGAAAGAATCAATGCAAATTACTAAAATAAGAAATGTGATATTACCACTGACAAGATAGATATCCAGAGGATTATCAGAAACTATGTTGAAAAACTATACACCAACAAAATGGAAAACCTAGAAGAAACTGACAAATTTCTAGACATATACAACCTTCCTAAAGTGAATCAAGAAGATATAGAAAATTTAAACAGACTAATAGCAATCAAACAGATTGAAGGAGCAATACAGAGCCTACCATCAAACAAAAGCCCAGGACCAGATGGTTTCCCAGGTGAATTTTATAAAACCTTTATAGAGGAGCTAAACTCAATACTCCTCAATCTATTTCATGAAATAGAAAGAAACAGGACTCTTCCAAATAAATCCTATGAATCCAACAGCACATTTATACAAAAACCAAGTAAAGGCAGCTCCAGAAAAGAAAACTACAGGCCTATATTGTTGATGAACTTAGATGCAAAACTGCTAAACAAAATACTAGCAACATGCATTCAAAAGTACATCAACCAAATTATACACCATGACCGAGTCAAGTTCATCCCAGGGATGCAAGGCTGGTTCAATATACGAAAAACAATCCATGTAATTCACCACATAAACAGAATCAAAGACAAAAATCACATGATCATTTCAATATATGATGAAAAAGCATTCAACAAAATGCAACACCCACTCATGCTAAAAGCACTACAGAGAATCGGAGTAGAAGAAACATACCTCAACATCATAAAGGCAATATACAATAGACCCACAGCTAGCATCCTATTAAATGGGGAAAAACTGTGAGAGTTCTCCCTAAAAACAGGAATAAGACAATATAGTACTTAACACTCTAGCCGGAGCTATAAGACAAGAGAAGGAAATGAAAGGAGTACAAATAGGAAAAGAAGAACTAAAATTGTATTTGCAGATGACATGCTATTATACCTAGAAGACCCAAAAACTCAACCAAAAGGCTTATAGAACTTACCAATAAATTTAGCAAAGTGTCTGGATACAAAATCAATCTTTAAAAAATCGGATCAGAAGCTTTCCTCTATGCCAACCATAAATCCATTGAAAAAGAAATCCAGAAAACACTTCCACTCACAATATCTACCCCCAAAATAAAATACTTAGGAATAAGCCTAACCAAGGAGGCAAAAGACCTCTACAAGGAAAATTATAAAACATGGAAAAAAATTGAAGAACATCATAGAAGACTGAAAGACCTTCCATGTACTTGGATAGGCAGAATAAAATGGCCAGTCTTCCAAAATTTGTCTACAGATTTAATGTAATACCCATTAAATTATCAAGGTCATTCTTCACAAACATAGAAAAATCAGTCCTTAAATTCATTTGAAACAACAAAAATCCCAGTAGTTTTTTTCAAAGTAGTTCTCAGAAACAAGAATCATGCAGAAGGCATCACAATGCCTGACTTCAAACTAAGCCACAATAATAAAAGTCACAATAATAAAAACAGCAAGGAGCCGGGCGTGGTGGCGCACGCTTGTAATCCCAGCATTTGGGAGGCTGAGACCAGAGGATCTGGGTTCGAGGCCAGCCTCAGCTATCTAGTAAGGCACTCCGCAACTTAGTGAGACCCTGTTTCAACATAAAGAATAAAAAAAATAGGGCTGGGGGGAAAATCTTCAAATGGAAGATGGCGACGGAGTGAGACACGTCTCAAGAGCCGCTGTGAGCTCGATTCAAATCAGTCGTGGATCCAGCTTTTTGAAAGAAGAAAAAAAGCAACAGAAAGGTGAAAAACGCTGCGAAAACTGGAATACAGCTGAGCAGAACCCAGAAGGCCAACCAGGGAGAGCAAAGAAGCCCGTCTCCGCGGCCCCGGCGCCACGCCGCCAGGCAGAAGCCGCCACTGAGCCGGCCCCTGGCGTGGAGTCTACTAAGAAAGAAATATACAACAACCCTCTGCACCCCACCGGCCAGAGCTGAAGTGAGCGACTCCTGAACTCCTGATCCTAGCCAGGCGGCATTTCGAGGCACCTTCGACAGAGACCAGAACTCGTGGTACGACCAGCTTAAGCCCGAGCAGGACCATCCCAGCTCACCTCTCCTCACGGAGCCAGAGCAGAGATAACTGCACCCCAGGGCTTGGGTCAGGACTGCCGCAGGAACAGCTTCTCGGCAGAAGGGGGGAGAAGCAAATCGGCTCAAGGGTGAGTGGGGAAATGGGCAGCTGGCTGGAGTCTGAGGAGCAGACCAGGGAGAACCGGAGAGTCGGCGCGTGCGTAGCAGTAGCAGCCGCCATCTTGTCGGCCGCCCACAGCAGCAGAAATCTGCCCAAAAGACCTGCAGAGGCCAAACCAGGTCTGTTCTTACAAACTTGCAGGGATTTTTATCTTGCTACTTGCTGACGTTGCTTGTTTTCTGGGGTTTTTTGCTTTGTTTTGTTCCGTTTTTACTCTGTTTTCAATTTGCATTGCTATAATTTATGTATGTTTTTCGGAGGATTGGTAGCCTTTCAGCTTTTGCTAGATCCTAGAAGTCAACACCTGAAACCCACCAAAGACACCAATAGAGCAGGCAGAAGAAATTCCAGAGTAATTGCAACAGTACAAGATACCATTCACAGAGAGAAAATAAAAATAAGAAACCTACAAATTCAGGGAAAGCGTGCAAGAGCAGCAAAGTTATAAATTTAAGAACAGGGAAACCATGAGAAGGAGAAACACAAAAGAAACAATGAGTCAGCACGACCCCACAATAACAGAACTCAATGACACTGATTGGCAGAGCTTACCAGAAGGAC
>PVLC010016059.1:0-36158 GCA_004027655.1 Graphiurus murinus
CCCTACATAAAATTTAACTGAAACTAAGTGACCATGTTTTATTAAAATAATACATTTTAGAGAAGACATTAAGTCCAGATAATTGTTCTATGAGACTTGTAAAGTCCATGAATGATGGAAAGAGAAAGCACAGAATAACAAGCAATAAAAAGCAGAGGCCTCTTAGATTGATATCTTTCAGAGTCCTTGAGTTCATCACTATGAGAACTAATGTGGAAGTTTATGACTCTCAGATAGATGAAAGTGACTTATAAATATCTTGAAACATAAATAATAATCCAATATTTAGTAAAGCCATTATTTTATATTTCCTCACAAAACCATTTACCATTATTATGCTTTCTAGATGCAAAAGCGGAGACACAAAAGACTGAATAATTTTTTGTGTGTGGTACTAAAAATTAAATCCATGGGCACTCTACCTCTGAGCTACACCCCCAGCCCTATTTGATTTGTTGTCTTGACACAGAGTCTGACTAAGTTTCTCCTGTTTCAGCTTCCCAAGTGCTGGGATTACAGATGTGTGCCATCAAGCCCTGCTTTTGAAGATAATAATTTGTTCATGGTCACTCACCTCAAAATAAAGAAGTTAATATTTGAATGAAAATAAACCAGCACCAAGGTGTTAGTATGTTCCTAGTTGCTAATCTGCTCCCAAATTTAAAACATGTCAAGAAAAATTTTTAGTAGACAATTTTTGTTTGTTTCATATTGGAGATTGAACTTGGAGATATTCTACCTTTGAGCTATATCTCTAGCCTTTTTTATATTTTACTTTAAACAGGAAGTTGCTGAGGCTGTCCTCAAATCTTCAATCGTCCTATCTCAGCCTCCCAAGAACTGTGATTATGGGTGAGTGCCAACACACTCAGATACATGACAAATTTTATAAGTATGGTTTTATATCTTTTGTAGTAATCTTGAGATAACAAGGACTGACGTTAGACATGCAATCCCTACTATGCATTTGGAACTATAGGAACAATTCTCCACTCTAAAACATCAGAATAACTAAAGCACCATTAAATAAGTGACTTTTTTTTTTTTTTTCGGTACTGGGGATTGAACTCAGGGGCATTCTACCTCCGAGCTACACCCCCAGCCCTATTTTTTATTCTTTATTTTGAAACCAAGTCTCACTAAGTTGAGGAGTGCCTCACTAGGTAGCTGAGGCTGGCCTCGAACCCGGATCCTCCGGTCTCAGCCTCCCGAATGCTGGGATTACAAGCATGCGCCACCACGCCCGGCTCAATAAGTGACTATTTAATGGGTACTCATGATATCATTTTTAGACAGTTTTATTCTAACTCCCTCCTTTGCATACTTTATTATTAAAAAATTGTCATATTTAAGTACTTCTTGTTAAGATATTTCTGTATATTACTATTTTACCAAACATATACATGTATATATATGTATATATGTACATATGTGCATATATATTCCAGAGATATAATTTACTTGCACCTGTTGCCTAAACAATTGATGACCAGGAAAGAAATTAATTTTATGTCTGTCACTCAAACCCTAGTATTGTATACAAAATGTCTAATTGGGGAAAAAGACATGCCTTGGCAACTGAAGAAGGGGAAAAATCATGACTCATTCCTAAGGGCAATATTCAGATATGGGTGGTAGGCATTTTGCCAGCCCAACAGATGGACATATTGAAGCACCTACTTGTTGGTATGAAATATTAATAGTGAGGGCATAATTCCAGCCTGAAAACATAAAAACAAATTACTTTGGAGGTTGAAGGGATATACCATTACTAATCCATCTCTGAGCTGAAATAGCCTTCAAAATAAAAATGGCTTCTAATAACATATCTAGCCTAATAGTAGACTTATTTTAACCAAGTGAGGTTTGTGAGGACTGTAAAAAGCTATTATGATTTTTTAAGCTCATGAAATGTGGAATATATAGGTAGATGAAGAGGGGATACTAAAAGTGAACAGAAAAGGGATCAACCCTTAAATGAACTTCAGAAATAGGATCATGTAGTAATTTTACAGATGCAAAAATATTATGTTGTACTTCCTTAATCCTAAACCAATAATCCTTCTTGGCCTTAATGTTACAAAGAATTAGTGGTCAAGGTCATGCATAAAATATCCCATGTAATAAGGGAAAATAACCTGTATAATTGTCGCTTTAATTTAATACAAATGATCTTCACAAGGTTTTCCAAGAAAGAAAAGCAGAACAAACTAATTGTGTAGGCAATTTTAGGAGTTAGTGAATTCTCTCATTTTTCTGGACCTCAATTTCCTCAGGGGTACATGGCCTGCTTTTGGGTTGCAGAGCTGAGAAAATTCATTGAGAAGAATTCTGCAGCTGTTACATTATCTTCAAAGACTAGTAATGCTGGGACTGGGACTCATTACCTGTGAAAGGGGTCTAGTTCTTTAACCTTGGTAGAGTCATTTAATTCTCTGGTTCATATTAAATCAGGCAGGAAAAAAACAAATATACGGGTACTAATTGTACTACCTAGGGATTCTAGAAATAAAGATTTAAACAAAATAATGGAGGAGTGGAAACGAAGATGCGAAAGCAGCAGCAGAGGAGCAGCACATTCAGTGACTTGTGAAAAAAAAGAATTATATATGGCAATAATTGTTTTAAAGAAAGCTGCACGTGGAGAGACTTATATAGAAAAAAGTATTATATATATATGTATATACATATATATGCATATATATACACAATGTTTTGGAGGAAAACAATTTTAATTTTATTGTCATTATAGAGTAAATGTCTAATGAAAACCTTATTCTAGATAAAACTTGTTGACCTCTGCTAAGAATTGCTGTGAGTTTTACTGGAAAAACATGTTAAAATAATCTCATACTAAATTATTGCTGTTCATACCAGATACAAGAGAATATTGAGAAAAAGAAAGAACTAGAAGTTAATGTTTTTGTAAATTTATAGATTATCAGATTCAGACACTATAACCATAAGGAGACAATGCCATGAAGCCAGATCTTTCTATTTAATATAATAGGATTTCATTTGCACTGCTCTAATTATATGCCTTTATCTAACAGCCAACATGCTGAATTGGAGTTTTAGTTTGTACTTAGAAACTTTGAACTCCATTTTTACTTCATTTTTAAGGAACAGAAGGTAAGCAGTCATATCTGACAATTCAAGGTCACAACACAAGAAGACATTGAGTCTTTGCAAATGCATTCCTTATCTGATAGATTTACACTGGCACACCCTAAATTTATTATTGACTAAGAAAAGTATAGTTCCCCCATGTTCTAAGTCGTGCAAATGAAATTGCTGCCAAGAAGGATGTGTATGCATATATAAATTTTCATATTGTGTTAAGGAATACAAGGTGGAATGATTAAAAGCAAATATTGGAGTATGTTAGAACTGTTACCAGACACTATTTATACGTGTGTGTGTGTGTGTGTGTGTGTGTGTGTGTGTGTGTATGGTATTTTTATATGTCATTATATGATTTCATACTGCAAGCAACCCATATAATGACTTAGTATTAACTGAATGCTCAGATGAAGAAAGCAGGTTTCCCCAGTTAGTAAGTGGAAGAGCTCAAGCTTCAAGTTCCTACTTGGGAGGTGCTGATTCCTGCACATTTATATTCACTGAATACACCATCTTTCATTTAGTGTCAGTCACTTAAATTATAAGTGGCAAAAATAGTTATCCTATGAAAAGTGACCTTGCATTTCTGAGTCAGCTAATTCACACTTTTAAAAAGACCAAAACTCTGTTCTCATCCTCAAACTTTGGCAAAATGGTAGGCTCTCAGGCAAGTTTTCTCTGCTTCCACGGCTATACTGGGCTTTGTGGTGCAAATGTGGAGACCCAACCCAAAAGATGAAGTTTATTCTGGAACATTTAAATTGACTCTGCAAGGGATCTGGAACAACAACATGGACATGGCTGAGAAAACAAGGCAGAGTTTAACAGTTGGGTTGCATGACCCCAACCCATTTGGGATTCCCTAGTAAGCTACTTCTTTGGGGAAAATTTTTTCTTCTTTCACCTCCTGTTAATAATCTCAGCTTCCTCAAAGCCCAGGCCCACATGAGAAGAGCATAGAGAGAGACAAGCCCTCCTTCCAGTTCTAACATCTAAACTAAGGACCAGCCACTTCTTCCTGGGAACTAACACCAAGAATATCCACTAACTTGCCCTTGGCTTTTGCTACACCAGAATGGTCTTGCTCCAAAGCTGCTGTCCAACTAGTTCAGAGCACTACATGGAATGACCAATCTACAAGCAGTAGCATATATGCCTGTAGAAGAAGCTGAATGTAACACAGTCAAATCCAAATCACTACTACACTCTAACTTCGTAAATATATATGAATAGTATTTTAATAAAACTATCCATATTATAATTCAATGATAAACTATAATTAATTCTGATTGGAATTTTGTGTATTGCAAGACAAAAGCAAAGTTTTCATTTTCACTTAAAAACTATTTCATAGATAATGAAACTGATTATTTTAGCAGCAATGACAACTATTACTATTACTCTATAACAAAAGTGACAGTCACAGAAAAATAGTTGAATTAAATAACTAAATAATATATTTAAAGGAAAAGAAAAATACAAGCATACATGTACATTGTGTATCATGAATGTTCAACATAAATTAGATGCATAATTGCAGACTTGCTAGATTACAAATTAAACCTACACATCAGAGAGAAATCCCCTACTGAGCAAAACCTTTGGTGTTATAAAACCTAACAATGGGTTCAAACAATATTTCAATATTGAGAAAAAATGATGTTCCATATCTATATTTTAATGTAAAGTTGTCTGAGTGTCAAAATTCTGTATAAGAATCATTCCATTTTAATATCAGAGATCTTGAAGACACTAATATAATGGAAAAAAATGGAACTCATACTTCCATAATTAAAGAAGAGTGGATCAAGAAACGAACCACTGCCTCAAGAGTCACTTTTAAAGAATTTGATTACAGCCCTGTTAATCTTCTGTAACTGCACTATTTTAAAATTACATTATTTGTAGAATTAAAACTATTCCCTAATTTGAATATAGTCAAACATATTATATTTAAATAGAACATAATTCTATTTATGTATAACATAACTTAGGAAAACACATCCATTTTTCTGTTGTTGTTTGTTGTTTGTTTGGTTTTGTGGTGTCAGGGATTAAACCTAGGGACTTGTGCACACTAGGCAAGTGCTGTACCACTGAGCTATACCCCCAGCCCCAGCATAACAGCTTTATCTGGTCTTTCTTCAGTTTCAGTGTGGGAAGAATAATAGATACATTAAAATTATGCATTCTAAAAACTATGTAATTTATTTCTATACTTGATTTGCTTCATTAGTTCACAGGTTTTATAACACTTTTAACGTTGAATACATCAGGAATCCTTTTCTATAAGAAAGATAGATAGATAGAGCTGGGGCATTGGCACATTGTCTTCAGTCCCTCTGTCCCTTTTTGAGCTCTGGTTGTTAGGTACCCAGTTACTCACTCTGACTCCAGCCATCCCCATCTTTCAGTCAGTCAGTCTGTGGATGCTTCTCTCCCTGTAATTCTCCCCTTAATTCTCCTTTTTTTTTTCTTTTGTGTGTGTGTGTGTGTGTTGTTTTTTGTTTGTTTTGATTTTTTAAATTTTTTGTTTGTTTTGTTTTTGTTTGTTTGCTTGTTTAGTGATGCTAGGCATTGTATCCAAGAGCATTTTACCTCTGAGCCACATCCCCAGACCCATTTTATTTTTTATTTGGAAACAAAGTCTCACTAAGTTGCTGAGAACCTCTGTAAGTGACTGAGGCTGGTTTTGAACCTTGGATCGTACTATCTCAGCCTCCCAGGAACTGGAATTACAGACATGTACCACCATGCCTCGCTTACTCTCAATTTTCCTTGAAGCCAGAATATTGTGCTGCTTTGGGCCCTGTTCTGATGTTCCAGTTAGAAGTCATCTACTGGCAGGAAGGTAAAAGAAGATTTAAGCAAAGGCCTTTCTAAGACCAGAGCCTTAAATTCACAAAATAAAACTGAAGTGGTAGAGAAATGCTTCAGAAATGTAAACCTCCAAAAGCAGAAAATACCTGGTTCCCTGATTCATAAATTTTGTAGCAATGCCGTTTGACATTTACTTCATTGAAATCTGGAAGCATGATGTTCTGGCTAGTTGCCATGCAAGCATTATTCTTACAGTTGGCAACATCACTACTTTTCCCAACTTACCCTCAAAGACAACTTCATCACAGACAAATATACAGGTCAAAAATAGATGTATTAGATATATGTAACTAATGCCCACAGTGGGTGTTAGTTTGTAAAAATGAAATCAATTCTACTCTGCTTTCTTAACCAATAAATATCTCTACTATAGCGATGCATTTTAAATTGCTCACATAATTCAGAACTCCATCTATTAAGTATCATTGCTGACAAATTTAATTGAGGGGCACACGCACACCCTCTACCACCCCATTGTCTACAAGAACACAACCATTGCTCAGATTTTTATAGTCCATTTGCAGGTATTTTTTGGGGGGGAAGGGGGCTACCATACTCTATAAATATAATCATAATGTCACTAGTCTCGCTTTTCTTATTTCTTGTCACATTCTGCATTCACATCTGCAGCTTTAACTTGAAAGAGCTTGCGATTGACATTGGTAATGGCAATGAGTCCAAAGAACCCAGTGGGCAACTTGGGGCATAGTATATAATAGTCGCAAGGGTCTTGGTTGCATCCTGTGAAATCACAGACGAGGTAAACAAAAGGCGAGGTTAGCTTTTGTTTTAACTTTCTGAAATGCCATGGCTTTGTAAATAATATCAGTACTAGTACTGATAGTAGGAATTGGAAGCATTTTAAGGATTTTCTGGCATAACTCGGAACCTTAATGGCCAGCCCTGCTGCTACTGATCACAGCTGACTGTCACACTGGTTTTCTCCACATGATTCATTAGAACAATTTGATAAGAGCTCTTTGCAAATGGCTCTGTAATTAAGAGTTAGAGATGTTCCATTATTCTGGAGTCTAGCTCTTAAACTCTCTTGCCTCAAATCCTACATATGTTAATTGAGGGTTCTAAATTTGATGAATTCTAAAATTCTATGATTCTATGGTTTATAAACCATTTGATGTCAAAAGGGTTTTATGCCTTTACCACTTGTAAACTATTTATTCTTTTAGTCTGACACAAATTTTTAAAAAAACTTAATTTTGAATTTTAGTTTTGTATCATAATGCCATATACTTTATTCTGATTCTCTTGCATCTTTCTTTGATGGATCAAAGCAGAAAGAAAAAGTTCAAATTTGGATATGAATTTCCTCCCCAAATACATATTTGCACTTATCATTTTCATCCCATTGGTGAATTTCCCACCACAACACTATTCACATATTTATTATTTTCAGTAATATACAGACTAAATTTGTCTAAATTAACTCACAAAATCTTAAAACTTCTAAAAGGAAGTTCCCTTAACAAAATGTTTAATTTATATGAATTTTAAAACAAAATTTACTTAAAAAAAAAGAAACCCACCAAATTCAAGTAGGATCATAACAGGGATTTTTAAGAGACATTTTATTTTTAATCTCGTTCTGGTACATTGAATTTTGTTCATTTGCTTTCTATTTAATATAAGTTGATATGGTTCTTTTTTTGTATTTTGGGTTTGGGCTCAAAGTGTAAATGGCATATCCACAGTATGGGCATTGCCTTAGGCATTATGCTGCAGAGGGTAATTGAACTTGAGGGAGAAAGGAGAATTCTCTGTCTCTGTTGCCTGAAGTGGGTTTCAGTGTAATTTTGGAGGAGGTAGAAAGAGAGGTAGGAAGAAGGATTTGAAGACAGTCTTCCAAAAATACCACAGAAGGTGGGAAAGTGGTTCAGATCAAGAGCACTAACATACTGATAGCCAGATCGGAGAACCAACTATCAGAAGGAACCGCAGCTCCCTCCTGCAAGCTGTGGGGAGCAAGCCCACCTAGCAGAGCTGCTCTGGAGTAGAGCCCACCTGCATCTGCAGGCTGCCTTACCCTGTGACCACTGAGCTCAGAATAAGCCTCACTTAGTCCTGGCATATAGGAAGGTACCTTTACTTTGAATTTTCTTTATATTTATTTCAGAAAGTATTCTTTAGTTTATAAGTGGGAAAATTATTTAAAGGCACTTCTTAAAAAAACTTCTAGAAATGACATGTATGTGAACATAAGTAATTAACCTCTAAAACAAATAACCTCAAAAGCATTGCATATCTTATTATCAGTAAGATTAAAATGTCAATTTATCACAGAAACCGATTCAACAATTAAAGCAATAGCCACTTTAAATCACAGACATTTATTTTAATCCTTTTCTTTTAAAACTTTTTATTAGTGCATTGTAATTATGTGTGATTGTGAGATTCATAATGATACATTCATGTATGCAAATAACATTATTTGGTCTGTTTCCTTCGCCATAATTTTCTCCCTTTTCCTTCCCTTTCTCTCTCCCCCAGTCGCCTTCCTCTACTCTACATTTTCTTAAGACCTCTCCCACTTTTTCCTTTCATTTTCTTTTTTTCTGTCTAGCTTCAACATATGAGAGAAAATATGTAGTTCTTGATTTTCTGAATCTGGAATATCTCACTTAACACAATGTTTTCCAGTTCCATCTACATTCCTGCAAATGATGTAATTTTGTTCTTCTTTATGTCTGGGTAAAACTCCATTGTACCTATAGACCACATTTTCTTTATCTGTTCATCTGTTGGCAAATAGCTAGGTTGGTTCCATAACTTGGCTATTGTGAATTGCACTACTATAAACATGGGTGTGCATGTATTAATATTGTATTCTGACTTTAATTCTTTTGGAAAGATGCCAAGGAGTGGTATATCTGGGTCATATGGGGGTAAGTTGTTTCAAATTACACTACAGAGCTATAGCAACAAAAATAGCATAGTATCAACATATCCTTAGCAACCAGGATAAATCATTTTTAAGAATTTTTTTGTTGTTGTTTTTGTTTTTAATACTAAGGGTTGAGCTCAGGGACTACACCTCTGAGTCTCACCCCTACCCCTTTTTTATTTTTTTGTTTTGTTTTGAACAGGGTCTCACTAAGTTGCTAAGGGTCTCCATAAGTTGCTGAGGTTGTCCTGGAACCTGTGATCCCCCAGTCTTACCTTCCCAAAACTGGGATTACAGACATGTGCCACTATGCCTGGTTTTAAGAAGCATTTTTAAATGTAAATCTGTCTTCTCAGGTTCTTACATATCATTTGTGTTTTTAAAGAAGGTGTTAGATAATTTGAATATACAAGCCCCCATTTGTTTTAACTAACGTGTTAATAGGAAGAGATTTTGAAAACTTTCTAATTCTATATATTAACTTACATTTCATATTTGCTTAGTGGTAAAAGCTAGGCTTGGAAATATTCACTTTGTTTTCACTAGGACTCACTCTATCCCCTCATTAGGTTGTGATAGAGCTAAGTCTCACCATGTTAAGGAAAAGAAATGGAAAGTTCTTGAATAAGGCCTCCTTTCAGAGGGAAGTGTTCAGGAAAGCACTGCTAGTCTTATCAAAATAATTTAGCATTTAAAATCCTCTTCACAGCTAGGCATGGTGGCACATGCCTGTAATTCTAGTACTTGGGAGGCTGAGACAGGAGAATCTCAGATTTGAGATCAGCCCCAGCAATGAGCAAGATCCTCACCAACTTAGGGAGACTTTGTTTCAAAAGCAAAAAAAAAAATGAAAATGGCTGGAGGTGTAGCTCGGATTTAGAATACCCCTGGGTTCGATTTCCAGGATAGATAGATAGATAGATAGATAGATAGATAGATAGATAGATAGGTAGATAGAGAGATAGAGTCTTCTTCACAGCATGATGTAGTTTGAACTCTAACTCTTTCATGTACAGTGAATCCACTTTTAAATAGCTGATTTCCATTACATATAAAGATAAATTGTGGCCTCTTCAATACTTTTCTGTTTACAATGCTAATTCCTACTGTGTTGTTTTTTTTTTTTTTACGGTACTGGGGATTGAACCCAGGGGCATTCTACCTCCGTGCTACACCCCCAGCCCTATTTTTTATTCTTTATTTTGAGATAGAGTCTCACTAAGTTGCGGAGTGCCTCACTTAGGTAGCTGAGGCTGGCCGCGAACCCGGATCCTCTGGTCTCAGCCTCCAGAATGCTGGGATTATACAAGCGTGCGCCACCACGGCTGGTTTGCTAATTCCTACTTTTAACATTATAAAAATGACCATACTCTTTAGATTAGGTGGATTATTTAAAGAAAGTAGTTTTATTGGAATGTAAATTGGAATGTCCACTCAAGGATATTCCTTTCCCACCACAGTTTAGGATCTTAAAATAAAAACAACAAATAAATCTATCAAACTTTTCATTATAAAATTTACTATGGGTCCATTGAGTTGTCACTGCACCCCATTAAGTACAAAGGCCAACACTGAATCTTATTCATTTTTAAATATTTTGCTCAATTCTTGGGACATTAAAAGCTCTAATAGCCCCTTAAAATAGCCTGTTTGTTGAATGAATAAGTGAACTATTTTAACTTGACTTAATGGCCTGCAATAGCTTGCTCTCTGTTATGACTGCAATCCCATAAAGGACACTTTATTCATTTTCTGAATATGTTTGAACACATCTAGATTAACAACAGAAATTTAAATTTTAATCAACACTTCTTCAATTTGGAGCTTGCAGAAATAAGGGGTCACAGCAAGGGTTGGTTACATGTTAATCTTTGCCTACATGATGAATTTACCAATTAATATTTAATGAGTACTTTCTACAGTGTATTAAGCTGTATACTGGACACTGAGAAATGAATATTTTAAAATATTTCAAATAGTTTTTTTTTTCACCTCCAAGAACATTCAGTCTAGCAGCTATGTGATTCCTGTCTTAGACTATAAGAAACTATTTTACGTTTTCTAATTACTTAAATCATTTCCTCATAAGAGAATTCAATACTCTTACCACACTGATGTTAAGCTTAACATACAATGTATACCAGGCTAATGGTATAGGGGTGACACAGGCTACCTTTGAAAAAATTGTAGGAGATACACTGTGGCTCAGTTACTGTATGTCCCCTCTGCCATAGAAGACTAGCCAAGAAACAGTAACCATTCCACAGTCCTGGATCATGGGGATAAGAAGGACATAGGAGCTGAGCTACAGAAAGCACCATAGTTGCCTTAGACTACAATTAAAAGAAGCAAGTAATAAGCCATTTTTGGAACAGACCACTTAGACCTATGAGGTTGCTTTTTTTCATAGTCTACCCTTCCAAAGATAACTAAGATATGAACAAATTTCAATAATAGTTTACCAGGGAATTTTAATGTCAGGAAGATATTCTCACCATATAATTTCATTCCTAGAAATTGTAGAAATTTTTACCAATTACACTGAAAAACAAAAGCCAGATCTGCCTGGCTCCATATTTTTTCTATCACATCATGTTGTCTTTTAAAAGTAGTAATATTGATGATAATTCCATACTGGGATCATGAGACAACCGTTTTCAAAGATCCCCTTTGACCTCATTATACTTTCTCTCTCTCTGTGTCTCTCTCTTTTCTTTCTATGTGGTACTGGGGATGGAACCCAGAAGCATTCTACCTCCAAGCTAAACCCCCAACCTATTTTATTTTTAATTTGAACCAGGGTCTCACTAGGTTGATGAGAGTCTTTCTACTTACTGAGGCTGTCCTCGAATCTGCAATCCTCCTGTCTCAGTCTCTCAAGTACTAGAATTACAAATGCGTGCTATCATACCTGGCATACGTTCTTATTTAATTCTCTTAGCAATTACATGAGGTAGGCATGGTTGTTATGATCTGAATTTTACTTCTAGACTCAAAAGGTCAAGTGACTTTCCCGCATCACTAACCTTTGCTCTTCAATTTTGAAAACAAAAACTTGTCAAGGTTATGCAAGGAGAATGATGGAAGGATTTCCAAAACAAAACTTTTCAGCCTCCATTACTAGCCATGAGAATTTTTTTTGGTTGTTTTTGTTGTGTGGTTTTTGTTGTTTTGTTGTTGGTGGTGGTGGGGGGGATTGAGCAGCTCTGAAAACAACACCCCCAGCCTTTTAAAATGTTGTTTTGTTTGAAGCAGGGTCTTGCTAGGTTGCTAAGAGTTTCCCTTAAGTTGCTGAGGCTGGCCTGGTACTGTGATCTTCTTGTATCATCTTCCCACGTAATGGGATTACAGGTGTGTGCCACCAAGCCCAGATAGCCATGCACATTTTTTTTCCATACTGGGGATTAAATCAGGGGCATTCTTCTTCTAAGCTACACCCCCAGCCCTATTTTTATTCTTTATTTTGAAGCAGGGTCTGGCTAAGTTGCTGATGCCCTCACTAAGTAACTGAGGCTGGTAATGAACCCACGTTTCTCCTGTCTCAGCCTCCCAAATTCTGAGATTACAAGCGTGCGCCACCACACCCGATTTAGCAATGTGAATTTAAAGGATGCCATTTCCCTTAGGTTCCTGATCCATCAAACAATTGTATACAGGCTAAACAATTGTATACAGGCTCAATGTAATGTTTGAAAGTGCTTTTTAAATACAGGGACATAGATGTATTATGTCATCATAAGTTTATGGAAAGTATTATATTCCCTCTTTTGTTTCACTCTGAAGATTAATAGCAATTATTGACAAACTTTTCTTACATTTATACCAGGAATTTATTTATGTAGTTTCACTCTTTACTGCTAACCATTATCCCTACTCTCCATTCCTCCATACAGTAGTGGCTAACAGTGAAAAAAGAAAAGAAAAGAAAGAGGAGAAAGAAGAGAAGGAGAAACTAAGACCCCTAGAGGGCCAAATGTTAAGTTTCATATTCCTCATTATATATAGTAAGCACTATCAGTTGAGATAACCTGAGGCAATCAGGCTCATATATCCAGAAACCTAATCCTTCCTTATCAATGACATAATAACTCTTAAATACATTTTGCAAGGACTAGATGAAGGTTACTATTTAATCAATTGCAGCAGGTCACATTTTCCAAGACACCTGTAACTATACATCTCTTTCCTTCCTTGAATAAGGGTGGGCACTATGGCCTCTTTGATGAATAGGACTGAACAAGTGAAGCAGTCCTAGTTTTGAGTGTAGCCCTTTATTGGTTCAACAGCTTCCACATGCTGCCTCTTAAAAAGCTTTTAATTGAAAACTCATTTTGGGGTGCTTCTGGTTTAGAGGCCTAGGCATCATTCTCTGAGAAGCACAAGCCACTTGAAGAAGGGACGTATAGGCATTGCAGTCAATTGCGCCAGCTGTGCTCTCAACCATCAGCTAGATACTGCCAGCATATGGCGTGCCATCTTAGATGTCCAGTTGGATATTCAGTCCAGGCCAGCGACAACCAGCATCCAATCACAGCAACAGGGAGAAGTCTAAGCTGGAAGCACTTGGTTCAGAACTTACCCTACACAATATTTTGAGATGATAGTAAATTATTTTAAGCCAATATGTTTGGGTTTACAAAGCAAAAGATAAGCAGAGCACCAATTGACTTGTCACATGATTTTTCCAAATACAACTGTCCTTGTTTCTCCCTGTGAATAGATTAACACAATTTTGGCTGAAATCAACATAGTGTGTGTGTGTGTGTGTGTGTGTGTGTGTGTGTGTGTACACACATGCACAGTTTGAGCCTAAGAATGTTGTACTTCTGAGCTATACCCCAAGTTCTATCTAATTTTTTTGTTTTGAAACAGGGTCTTGCTAAGCAGTACTGGCCTCCAACCCGTGATGGTCCTGTCTCAGACTTCCAAGTACTGGGATTACAGTTAAACAAAATTGATTGTTAAACAAAATACTCTTGTAGTTTTATCATGTTGATGTTATTTTTAAGCTCCTATAAACTAACTTTAAAATAAAATATTTTTCATGTATTTTGCAATTTACTCTGAAAATTAATTTTCAGAGAAAAACGCAATTTGCCAATGGAGAAAATTTGAAAAAAAAAAATGAACTTTGATTAAGTGTGTGAAGATTTAGTTTTACATTTGAATTTATTTTCAAAAGTAATGGATTTTAAAGGCTCAGTAAGATAGATTTTCAAATATCAGTTATTTTAAATAATCATATCAGGTAAGTTACTGCCAGATGTTTGCAATTGTATTCCGCTTTTGTGAGGATCATTTTTCCCCACATGAAAACTACATTTATTCTTTTCTTATTACTATAAAAGTAATACATGTGAGACGTGGTGGCACACACCTATAATCCTAGTACTTGGAAGGCTGAAACAGGATTGCAGGTTTGAGGCCAGCCTCAGCAACTTAGCAAGACTCTCAGCAACTTTATGAGATGCTGTTTCAAATAAATAAATAAATTAAAAACACTAGGGGGTGTAGCTCCCAAGTAGAATGCCCCTGGATTCAATCCCCAATACCTCCAAAAAAGTAATCCACACTAATATTGAGATTTCTAGCATAAACTGTAAGCCAAGGACAGGTAAGGATCCTCTGAATAGTCACATCCCAAAGCAAGTGTTAAATAACCAATATGTTTGGCAAATTATTTCATCTGTCTGTGGTTTGTTTTCATCTACAAAATGAAGATAATTAAAAATAACACTTTACAAAGTTGTTTTGGGATTACATAAAATGATAAATACTAAGCATTTAGAATAGAGTCTAGAATATAATAAATGTTCAATAAATGTCAGTTTCAATTAGTAACAGCTTGATGTATGAGCATGTTTCCTTTCAGATTCTATTCCAAGTATGAGTAATTATATGTTTCTATCTTTAAGAAAAATTCATCATAACTGCTGTTTTTAAGCCAAGTTTTTAACTCTTTATTATGGTCAATGGACAGCGTTTTATAACAAAATACAGACATATATCTCATTTTTAATTATGAACCCAGGGTAATTCTACCTCCAAACTACTACTTCAATCCATTTTATTTTTGTGTTTTGAAACAAGGTCTCACTAAGTTGTTGAAACATTGCAGAGGAGGCTGTCTTTGAAGCTGAGATCCTCCTGTCTCAGCCTCACCAGTACTGGGATTACAGACATGAACCACCATGTTCGGTGGCTCATGTTTTAACAATTACATGGTCATCTTGTATTCTAATTTAATAATACCATAATATAGGTAAAAAATGTCAAGGTTTCTATTGGACTTTTAAAAATATTCTTTTATTGATTTACTGTAATTATATAGTATAGTGAACATTTAAAGTGATACAAATATACATGCACACCAGACTTAATGTGTTTCACTACTTTTTTTTTTAATTATTGCAGTAACATGAATGAAGCTCAGTGTCTCACATGTGATTTTTTTAACACACTTTATGCTAGTATATAAAAACTGCAATAAACATCCTTATTTTAGCTGGGTGTTGTGTTACATGTCTGCTAACCCAGTACTTGGGAGGCTGAGACAGGAGGATCACAAGTTCAAGGACAACCTAAGCAATTCAGTGAGATTTTTAGAAACCTAATGAGACTCTATTTCCAAACAAAGAAATAAAATTAAAATTAAAAAAAGAAAAGGCTGGGAGTGTAGCTCAGAGTTAGAATGACCCAGGATTCAATTACCAGAAACAAACACACACACACACACACACACACACACACACACACATCCTTACTTTGAAAATTATCTTCTACACAGGATATTATAAATATGAAAACTGTAAAATAATCTTTAAATACATATAAAATTTTGCTCAAGTATATCATAATATTTTGCTTGTCATCATATGGCTGCTAACCTATATAAAAATAATAGATACTGATATAAATATATATATATTATATATTTTTTTTGGCGCTACTGGGGATTGAACTCAGGGTCATTCTACCTCCAAGCTATACCCCCAACCCTATTTTTTATTCTTTTATTTTGAAACCGGGTCTCACTAAGTTGCAGAGTACCTCACTAGGTAGCTGAGGCTGGTTGCGCACCCAGATCCCAAATGCTGGGATTACAAGCATGCACCACCACGCCCAGCTGTATAAATAATTTAAAAAACATTACAAGAGCTAGAAAAACAAAATCTAAAAGTTGTAATTTTACCAGGATTAGGTCTTTTAAACAATCAAGTTTATTTCAAAATTCTTAGCATAAAAATTAACAGTAATTTCAGCATTCCACAAAAAGAACCTTTATTTTATGTCATGTAAAATTCTAATAAAACACTAAGTGCAATACTAAATTCAAATATCAATATATATCTGAAGACATAATCTGGCTCAGGATACCAAGTCCTAGATACTAAGAAATTAAGTGAACCTGAGGTACACTGACATATTGAAGTTGAGTTGTGACCAAGAACTGGAGAATTCAGGTTGTTTCTAGAAACTGGCAAAGTCAAAGAAATGGATTCATCTTTCGAGTCCCCAGTGGAAATGTAGTCCTGCAAACAAATTATTTGGAGTTTCTGACCTTCAGAACTATAAGATAATAAATGTATACTGTTTTAAGCCATGCTAACTTTGTAGCAATTTGTTATAGTAGCAATAGGAAAACTAATATATTCCCAGTGAAGTATGCTGTGATGAGAAATTCTAGAGCTCATTTCTTTGTAGTAGAGTAGTCATATTTGCAAAATTTGTTATAGAAGAGTGTAGCTATCTAAAAACCCTTCTTATACAAATACACATGATGCATTAAATCATAATCCTCATACTCATTCCTTTTCCTCAGCATTTCTACATAAGCTTTCATCCCAGATGTATCCATCCAAAATGGTGCAGAGAACAAAGTAAAGTGCACCTTCCTTTTATTGTTTTTTTGAGATAATAAATTTGATTCATCTTTGTGACTATACCAAAGATGAAGTGGCTTGTTTATTGACATTAGGATCCCTGAAGTACCAGTGACCAATGTTCCCTGAACATAATAAAGAAGCACACCAGGGGCATGTAGACAAATGCACCAACATAGTTATTTCAGGCCTGACCCTGGTATGAATCATAATCATAAAGTTTCTGCTAGGATCTACCATGGGAAGTTTGTTTACTCATTAACCTTGGATTCCATCCTTTGTTCACAGATGGTTTGAACTGTTTTAATAAATGTAAACAAACAAGTGGAGTGGAATAATTTCAACTTATTATCAAATTGGGGAGTGCATTTATATACAAATAATTCAATAGACCCTTCTGAAATATATTCTTCATGTACAGTGGCATAGAAAATGCAAAATCCTTTTTAAAGGCCTCAGGATATGCAGATACAAAGGTTATTTGAATACTTTGGAATTATTCAATACATTGCCCTTGATTTCTTAAGTTCCTTCAAAGAAATAGGGGGAAAAGCCAGCTTTTAAAATATTTTCTAGACAAAAGCAATAAGTATCTTCTTTGTTCCTGAGAATGAGAATGAATGAGATGATGTGCGTGGTCAAATGGTCAAAGTCTTAATTTTAGACCTCCTTACCAGTACTAGAAATTCCTTTAAATACTTAAATGACATAAAGCTTTAGAATGTTGGAAGAATAAATGGTCAAATGAATTAAAATATACCACAAGTATATACCAATGATAGACCAATTATATTACATAAAATATATAGGGCTGTAACCTGAAGTTCCATTTCTTTGTATTTATAATGTTGTTTGATTAAATATTTATTGAATTTTGTTGCAATTTTATCCTATTCATTTTTTTTTTCTCTTACGGTGCTGGGGAATGAACCCAGGACTCTACCACTGAGCTATACCAACCCCATACAACTTTTTGGATTATAAAATTTCTTAACAATACTATAATTTATTAATAAAATCATGCTTTGCTTTAGTTTCAATTCTTAAAATTTCTCTTTGTAGTATTAGTAAGAGCTATCTTGTTCTAATTGTTAGAACCCTTGGAGAAGCCAAATAAATTAAACCCATTTCCCCACCACACACCAAGCTTTAAAATAGTTGAAAAAATAAGACAAACTTTTCTGGGATAAATTCTTACCTTTATTAATAAAAACAAAACAAACGAACAAACAAACAAACAGAAGACTAGATTGAAGTTCATAGTTTATGATTTCGGGAGATTTATGAACTTACTCAGACTGAACCACAAAGGAAAACAGCCTTCTCTACCTGGTTGGAGACATAGAGAAGTCATGCTCTCTCTGGTCCAGCTTATTCCTAAGAGGTAAGAAGGCAATGCATTGTGCTGACTTTCTTTACCAGGGACATGGTAAACAAAGGAATAAAGACAAGTCAGGAGTGTTGTACTAATCCTAAATCCCAGACATGGAAAAAAACAAAAAAAACAATAGAAAAGGAGAAGAGGAAACATATACCTATTAAGTTCTGAGATTGTTGCCAGCATACCTCCTATGGATTCTATATATTTTATTTTTTATAAACTCAATATCTAATTCTCTAGATAAAAGACATATTGTAAAAGGTAATTCCTACAAAATGTCTGTACAGCTGCTCATGTTGGTTTCCCTGTGGGGACCTTGTCTATCACCCATGTATTTCCTGCTAGCTAGGTAACAAGAGTAACTCTTCACATTATTCTGTGAAGCAATTAACTATAATTTTTCCAGACTTTTTATTTCCAGTTAGTTTCCAACATTCTTCCTGAGGATGCTCAGACATTTTTTTTCCCTTTGATTTTCTCAAAGGTAATATGTTAAACCAATGTCTAAAGAGAACAATGGAAATGCCCCCTGTAGCTCTTTAGTGAATCACAGCTTCTGGTAAAGACACATCTATCATCTTGCAAATATCGTCTGGATTAATTCTCCATGAAGTGTCTTGCCTTCTGCCCACACAGAATCATCTTTTACTAGTCAACATAACTCAATTTCCATGCAGTGTATTCCCCATAGATCAAAGCTTACTATGAACACAAGCTTCCTATAATTTCACTGTTCAATCGCCTGAATGCCAGTAAAAATGTCAGATAGGATACATTTCAGAAGACATTTGTTGCTAGGTATTAGTGTGTTTACCAAATGATAAAATTGCTATCAGCCTTAAATAATACCCATTGTTTAAAACACAGTCGTGTATGTCAGAAAGCTGGGCATAGTGTGGCTATGTACTCCAGTTAGGGTCAGTAGGAGGCTAAAATTCAGCTATTGTTGCAGGGATACAGGGATATAGTTCTCATCTGAATTCAGGTCCTCTTCCAAATGTGCCAGTTATTGACAGAATTCATTTCCCGTGATTGTAGAAATAGGTCCCCACTTTCCTACTAGTTGTCCATTCAGCTCCTAGGAGCTTCCCTTCTTATTCAGAAAATTCAACATGGGTACCAGCAAGAACACATTTAATTTCCTGTTCTGTAACGAGCCAAAGGGAAAAAAAATTATCTGCTTTTAAAGGTCTTAGGTGATTTTATTAAGTACCCCTGGATAACCTCCCTTTAATAAAGTCAACTGCACCATATACTGTATAATAATTTGTGGAAGTCTTATGTCCATCATATTTATGTTCTTAGAATTCTGCACTGTATACATACAAAGTGTGTGAAATTTGAGGGACCATTTTAGAATTCTTTCCAGCAAACCCTGTTAATGAGTTCTATCCAGAGAAATGCCTTATTATTCCTATTTTTTTTTCCTTTGTCTTCTTATTTTTGAATCTGCTCTTTATCTTTGCTAAACACTATCCAAATTGAACTGTGATTGAAGTTTTAAAACTTTCTAAAACTTCTGATAAATACCTGTTAAAATTTTTGAAAAGTTTAAATAAATTAGTAAAAATAAACAGGATACTAAGAACTGTGCAGACCCAGACAAACATCTTCTAATAGGGATTAGATTTTAGCTAGTTAGTGAGGTAGTTATGGAAGTCTTTGAGTCTGCTTCTACTGTAAAAGGGTGGCAGTAATTCCTTCCCCTAGAAAGCCATCAGGATTTTTTTTTTTTTTTTCGGTACTGGGGATTGAACTCAGGGGCATTCTACCTCCGAGCTATACCCCCAAGCCCTATTTTTTATTCTTTATTTTGAAACCGAGTCTCATTAGGTAGCTGAGGCTGGCCGCAAACCCAGATCCTCCGGTCTCAGCCTCCCGAATGCTGGGATTACAGGCATGTGCGACCACGCCTGGCTTGTGACATCAGGATTTAATGGCTGTGCTAAAATTGTTACCACAGTTTTAGGCTGAGAGTGGACAGCTAATAACTTCTGTCCTACTCGTTTGTTTTATTTCTCTTTTCATTCCTTTTTGGGTCTACTTGGATCATATTTGAATGCAAACATCAATAAATAAAGCAGACCAGATTTTGTATTATGGGAAAATGTTACCTTTTCACCAACATATTATTCTCCATGGGCTTTAGTATCCTAAGAATTTATTTCCAGTGCCAATGGCTTGCTTTGCGTAGAAGTGCTCTAATCTGTTGTTTTATTAAATCCTTATTATAGAACTCACATTGAGCCTTACATTGATCATTAAAATAAAAAATTACATACTTGGAACACCTGCACTGAACTTAGAGCACATTAAAAATTGATTATGGGAAGTGATTTATTACTGTTTTGTCTCATATATTTAATGCATTCTACTTTTATATAGCATGGTGCTAAAACTATTCCATAAGTAATACAATATTTTAGCTCAGTTTCTTTTTCTATCCTAAGTATACTTTCAGTGACCCAAATTTGTTGTCTAGTTCACTGCCTCTTTTTTTTTTAATTCTTTCAAATACTCATAATTCTAATATATGGCTCAGAAATTCTTTTTTAGTGGTCCTCAAATTTGGGGGGGTTAATTTTAAATTTACACTTGACTTTCTACTCTCACTAGATTTCTTGGTTCTCTTTGACTATTTCTTCATTTCAAAAACACCTCTTTTTTTCTTTATTCATGTGTGTATTGCCACTTAATCATGCAAAATTTGTTGTCAAGTTATTTTCTTGGAAATACATGATGTGATTTTAAAATATTTTGAGCTTTCCTCTGGGATAATTGGTGAATTTTTATTGTTTTAAACCTCTGTCAGCTTTCAACGTTGCTTTGCTTTATTTTCTGTCATTAAGCACTCCCCTTCTGATGAATTTTTTAAGTTCATCTCCCTCTCCCTAAAATACTGAATTTGGTCATGGCAAATTCTTACTTAGTAATTTTCTATTCTTCTATCCCCTGCACAGATCTAAATGTTATATTTCATCCACATTGAAGTTCTAAAGGAATTTCAGTCTTGGAGAGTCATTTATCTTTTCCAAATATCTGACACCCAAATTTGTCTTGATTCAGATTTCTACCAATCTGTAGAGGGGGAAATATAGTTGTATATTATTATTATCTGTCCTAATTTTATGGATTATTTTGCCTTGTCTAATATATACCTCTATTCTTATTACCCTAGATTTTTGTATATCTTTAACTATAGAATGCCTGTTGTGGCTTAGGAGCAGTATATATGCCACCATTCAATTATGTTTCCTGAAGCTGGGTTCCATAATAATATAATAATAATAACCTCTATATTTTGCCAGGCCTTCCATACCATCACAGCTTCTGAAATTAGTTTGGAAGTATTTTTGCATTCCTCCCATTAACATCTGACTAAATTGCATCTTTCTAGGAAGCCTTTCATAAAATCCACATTCAGAAATACTGCTTCTCAGGTACAGTTCTTAGAAGTAGCAGCATTTTAAAGAATATCAATGAAACCGATTCACTTTCTTCCTGTCGACTGAAATTTTGGTACAGGGTCTTCTTGTGTTGTTTTCCTAGTAATGTTACTAGATGTCCAAATGCTGCCTCCTACCTTGTTCTCATTAGCATCAAGGCTGTAATATTATCTGCTTTCTTTGTCCCTAGCAATTTACAATGACAGTAAGGGAAAGGAATCTAGGAAATTAATTCCTTTCATCTTAAAAGCTTTAATCTCTTTCTTCTCCAACATAATACAGGATAGGTCAGCTTTGCTAGTGGTTTTATAATGTCCATTATAATGTTGCCAGTGTGTTCACTATAATATTTTTTCACTTCTTCTTTGCCATTTGAGGGGTGATAAAAGTCTCCAGTGACATCAAAAGGTCTATCCCACTGACTTCCCATAGTGCTTGAGATTTCCACCCTTAGAGAAACTGCTCTGTTACGAGATTTTTGTCTCCGGAAAGTTCTTATTAAGGGGACTTAGCTTACCTAAGAGAAGACCCACATGGACACATTCACTGATCAGATTCAAAGTCATCAGGCAAAAAGCCAGAGCCACTGGTGTTTAGATAAAAGGTTCTTGTTTAGTGCAGTTAAAGGCTCAACCTTCAGTGAATGGAATTAACTCTAATTCTAATATTCAATATTCTACATAGTTCTAGTTTTATTTAAAAATCAGAAGAGCATATAGATCACCTACCAAAATTTCTAGATTCAGAGCTGAGACACATTATTTTCCTGAAGATGAGGCCATATGCATCTCTGAAGTCAGAAAGTATTTAAGCAAGACTCCTGGATAAATATGTGGGTTGATACATTTTTATAAGGACTAAGACTCGGGAGACTTTCACAACTAAAGGCAAGATCTAAGGAGGCAGCTGTGTGGCTATAGGATAATGGGTCCAGAAATATAGAGTGTAGGACAAGGAGTCAGATGTCCACAAGAGAAATGCACGTGCGCACACTAGACACACATCTGGCCCTTCCTTCCTGTTGGAGAAAAACTGGGCCCTATCTTTAAGTTCATGACTTATTAGCTGTAGAACTCAAAATTATTCTTTGACATTTCCTTTAAGAGAATGATAGCTCACACTTCTTAAAATGTTCCAGGCAATAGTTTAAGGTTTACTGATATTGGCTAATATAATTCTCATAATAGCTCCATGAAGTGGGTAATATTTTCATCTCCATTTTAAAGATAGGAAAAAAGCTGAGTGTCAGAACAATTAAGCAATTGATTCCAAGGTCAAATACTGGGAACAGACCCACCCAGGGATTAACTCCTGGAAATCTAATGCAGAAACGTCAGACTTAGTTGCTACAGTTCACAGCTCCAGGGATGTGGGGAATAGATGCAGCTGCACAGATAAACATCTGCTGCTGTGCAAACCAACCAGAACACCCCCATCCCACATCTTCCTCTATCCACTCAGCGTTCCATTGGACCACAGAAGTCAGTCTCTGTTACTTTGGCTAGGTCATGATTCCTGATATGGATAAATCATAAAAATAGCAAGAAATTTGATCTGACCAAGCATGGTGGTGCATGACTGTAATCCCAGTATTTGGGAGGCTGAGACAAGAGGATCACAGGTTCGAGGCTGGTTTCAGCAACTTAGTGAGGCCCCCCCAAAAAACCAAAGTTGCCTGTGGGAATTTTAAATGAAATATCTCTTCCTCTTGCTGCTTTTGGAAAAACCTATCCAGGGCCAGATAAACCATTGTAGAGCCGTCCCTGCCATCAGTCCTCTGCTGCAGGCCCACGCGTCAGGCAGCTTCAGGCATCAGGGAACATCTGTAGTAGCCATATGCCCCAAAGCCTACCATTAAAGCCAGGAAAGAGTGCTCCTCACTAACACCAGCCATGCAAAACACCCCAGTGGGAAGAAAGGGCTCTGCCATTGCTAGTTTTCTAAGCCTTTATGTTCCTCTGCTATTCTATAAAAACAGTATATGCATTTAAAACACTAAAATTCTAAGTTACAGTGGTCAAATGGAATGGGAATTTTTGTGAGAGGAAAAGGCTAAGGTATCAAAAGATTCACCTGCAATTTCACCATTTTCTGCCTCTAGAACCCAATAATATCCAGTAAGCAAAGAAAGCTTAGAGGAGGGCTGAGACACTTGTAAGGATTTGCTTGTTGTTTTAAAACATGTCTTTTTCTGTGTGGCTTGAAGTAGAAAATCTCAAAGATGTGTGCTGAAGTGGAAGAATACAGAGCTCTGCTTGGTTAGGTCATTCATTATCACCTCCAAGTAGGTAGACATAAAAGCCTTGTGTTGCGTAGTTCCATTGACACTCACTAGACCTTGGAGGACACAATCCTGACTCTCCTACAGATGAGCTAAATGACTTAACAGAAATGCCTTTTTCTTTTCTTTTATTTCATTCTTTCTTTTCATTTCTTTTTTTTTAAAATTCCATGTCTGAAGTTCTTCTATGAAATGGTAACATTTATCATGCATGTTTCTTTAAGGTTCTGGTGAGGATTACATAAGACAAAGCATGTAAAAGATGCAGCATAATAACACACACAAAGGAGTTGTTTAATGCAAGTTAGCTAATATAAAAATTAGAAGTATCAGGCAAGGGGATGATAAAATTGGTTGCCCAGAGAGGGCCACACACCACTCCTCTTCCCCTAGAGTCATAACATTTCTTCATTGCTCATATCTCAGCCTGAGATGCCTCTCCTCCAAAATTCTACCTATCACAATCATCTAAGAGCCAGCTGAAATAATGCTTCCTCCATGAAATTATTTTTATATCCTGGAGAGGAATTCATTTCCTCTCCTCAGAAATTCCATCACACTCTCAAGTGTGTATTCTTCTTTTGATAAAATATTTGTTTTCCATCATGTTTGTAACTCCTACAACTTTCTATGCAGTACCAGTACAGAGTAGGTACCCAACACATTAAATTTTATCAATCTAAAATATATATTTACTCATTATAAAATATGCTTGCATCATTTTGTAGCTTTGTTTTCTGCTCCAAAGTTTCAAGCATAATGAAAACAAAAAATTAATGATTCCTTTACAAAAAAATCACACACACACACACCATGCCTATAGTCATGCATAGCCTCACTCTGCAATGACACCCACACAGTGAGTGGCTGGCCCCAGGATTCTCATTGTGTTTGACCTTGACCATCCTGTGCACATACCATGGTGATGTGCAGATTTGCTCATATTCTGAGTCAGCTCAGGCAGTTCAATGTTAATGCAATTTGACTGCACAAATGGCAGCTTAGTGGGGTGAGCCTGTTCTAGGTATATTTGATGCTTGGAAACATGAACATGTCTTGTAAAAACCAAAAATTTGAAACAAATAACGAAATATTTACTTGAGTGTAAAGAAAACCACAATTTATTAAAAATTGCCACAAACATGCCACAAACTTTCTATGCATAAATGCTGACTTGCTTTGCTAGAAGACTGAGTACAACACTGTAAATCAACCTCAACTTATGCTAAAACTCATATTGTCTACTACATTAATTCAATTAGAAAAAAAACTCTAAAATTAAAAAGAAACTAGGGCCAAGAAATGGGAATAAAAATAGTATATCTCAGGGACCATCTGATTTACAAATAAGCCAATTCTTTTTAATTTTAATCACCAAATATTTTATCTATGGTTTATCACATATAGAAGAAAAGCTGGATTTGTTTTTTTTCAATAATCAGCTTGTTGAGTGTGAGGAGAACCTAACACCTGAGCATAAATATTAATAGAGAATGTCAATAGATAGGAGTGATAGTCAACAAATAATTATAAATCCATATATACTTATATTTTCAAATGCTAGGGAAGTGACTTCAAATGGTAAAAATATTTTTTTACATATGTTATAGCTGTCTCATGGAATTTCTGTTGCAGAATACTAATACTATTAAATAAGTATTTTTTATGTTATAAAACCTGACCTCTATTAGGTAATACAAATTGGTTTAGGATGTAAAAATCTATTATATTTTATTTATCAATAAACTTTCAGTTTTGAACATGCTTAATTTAAGAAGAAATTATTGATACAATCTATGGGACCATATATGACTGCTATTTTAGTTGGCTTTCTGAGAGCTTAGACCAGAACCAATACCTTTCAAAATACATTGAATAGGTATCACTGGCCTTTGGTGTTTTCTTTCCTCTGAGATGCCGTCATTTGTTCATTGTGTTTTCTCCTTCTCAAGTAAACACCTGCATACCCGATGATATTTTCTTTCCTGCCTCTCACTGGGTATCTTTGAAACAGTGAGAGTGACACAATTTAATGTCTCCCACTGACGTTCCAACGAGCTAGATGTTATCACAAATGTACCTAAAATAGGATTTGAGAGTCAAATAAATTTGATAAATGCTGAAGCTGGGCGTGGTGGCGCACACTTGTAATCCCAGTACTTCGGAGGCTGAGACTGGAGGATCCGGGTTCACGGTCAGCCTCAGCTACTTAGTGAGGCCCTCTGCAACTTGGTGAGACCCTGTTTCAAAATAAAGAATAAAAAAATAGGAATGGGGGTGCTCAGAGATAGAATGCCCCTGAGTTCAATCCTGAGTACTGCCCCCCCCAAAAAAGATAAATGCTGCATTGTATAACAAACATTTACTTGTTTTTGTAGAATTTTTCAAAACTTCTAATATCATTAGCATGCACTCAGTATCTCCTAGTAGACAGCTTTTCCTATAGATCAGCTACAAGAAATCCCTTTCTAGTAGCATCTGTTGACATCTCACTCTTTGGGAAAGGGATACAGGGGAAAGAGAAGGCCAGGACAGGCCTGAGTTCAAACCATGTGCTAATTACGAACCACTTGAAAAACTTGTCTAAGAGAAAATTTTGTCATGAGATACATGACACATGACACATGAAACATATTCAGAAAATGGAAGCCATGATTTGATTATGTGGATGTTAATAATTGTGGTGGTAATAATATATAAGGAGCCAGGGAATAAAGTAGAACATACTTTTTTTTTTTTTTCTGGTGCCAGGGATTGAACCCAGGGGCATTCTACCTCCAACCTACATTGTTAGCCCCTTTTATTTTTTATTTGGAAACAGGGTCTCGCTAAGTTGATGCAAGCGTCACTGGGTTGTTGCGGCTGGCTTTGAACCTGTGATCTCTCGTCTCAGCTTATCCTTATTCTTAGGAAGTCCCAAGCTGATAAGATGGGAAGTAGATGGAAATGGTCATGAGCTGCTATAGACCAAATGAACAAAAATGAAATGTGGATCATTGCAAGTAGATAGTGCTTTCTACCTCCCAGGTAGCAAGAAGAGGGAATTCTCCTTAAGACAGGAGTACTACAGAAATGTTCAAGACAGTGAGAAAGAAGGGAAGATTGTAATTCTCAGGCCATTGTCTATGAATAAAAGATTAAAAAAAAAAAAGCCAAGCATGGTGGTTCATACTTGTAATTCCAGTACTTAAGAGGCTGAAACAGGAAGATAACAGGTTTGAGGCCAACCTCAGCAACTTAGACACTGTTTCCAAATTAAAAATAAAATAGAGCCAGGAGTGGTGGCACAGGCTTGTAATCCCAATACTTGGGAGACTGAGACAGGAAGATCACAGGTTCAATACCAGCCTCAGCTATTTAGTGAGGCCCTCTGCAACTTAGTGAGACCCTGTTTCAAAATAAAGAATTAAAAAATAGGGCTAGGGGTGTAGCTCAAAGGTAGAATGCCCCTGAATTCAATCCCCAGGACTGCAAAAGATACAGGACACTCTCTCTTCCATTCCTCATTTTGCAAGTGAGGAATCTGAGTCTTGGGGAGATTAGTTAAGCAATGTGCCAAAAGTACCTCACTGTATAATTGTAGAGTCAGATCTGTCTACTTCTACAGTTTACATATCCAAGAACCTTACTACTCAGTGGCACTGACTGGTCATTTTCTGAATATTTTAAATATTTTTAAACAAGGTATATTTAAAATAATCAATAATGATGGCATCTTAGAAGTTTACTAATACTACCATGTAGCAGAACATGAATATGAATATGACAACCAGGTTTGTAAAAATTAGATTAATTCATTTTTCAAATAATAGGCAATACATAAAAGTCTCTTGATATTCTGAAAAGATAGTTCTAGTTCCATGCTTCCCTGCCAAGGATATCATCTATCCAAATATGTTCATGATTGCTCTGATTTAATTATGTTGATGGCTATTAAATCTATCAGTGATTATTATGTTAAGTATTTTTTTAGACCTAATGTATTATCAAATCTACTGCCAACTTTTTCCAGCTTAATCTTCTTGTTAAAATGCTTCTATAAGGAGCATTTTTATTAACTCAAATGAATGTCCTATTTGTTTTCAGTAGGCTCCTTTATACTTAATCAGGTTACTGCTAAAATAAGAGAAATGACCAACTACTCTCTATATGGCCTCATGCCTCCCATAGCAGTCAAGTTTGATTCAATCCAGCAGATGAAACAGAATATATGTGCTCATTTGCACCGGCTATTCCATTTATTCTTGTTGATATGATATTGCATAAAGGTTATTAAATAGTCCTTCTAAATGTACCTCTCTCTCCTTAATCAAATGAATAGTTCCTATATCACTTAATTTATTTCTCTTCTCTAAGACATTACCAGTACTACAGTGGTCTATCTAAGTTTTCTGTACACTAAAATAATTCTTAGGATCCTGCCATGCTTAGAACTACTTGCCACATCCTGAATGCCAAAAGATTGAGTTTGCAGAACACCGAAGGTTCTCAGGACAAGACCTCCATGGCTCAAGCCTCATCCATAACTTCCCCCCTAATGCTACACACTCTAGCATACTTTTAGTCCATTAAAACCATGTTCCTTAGCAAACTAGCATAGGAATTTCATGTGTCCATGTCTTTACAGCAGCCAAGATGATCTTCTGAGAATATGTGCCTGAGCCCGTCACTTCCATGCTCAGTCCATCCAGTGGGTGCCTGCTGTCAGCCCAGCTCATTACAGAGACCACAGGCACTACTTCCTCCACCATGCTCCCCACTCTCCTACCTGGACAGTTACCCTCAGCTGGAGAGTTACTTGTTACCCCTCAGTCCCCAGCTTACTTTTTCTACCACACTGGTCACCTGCCCTGGCATGCTCCAGCCTCCAAGCCTCTTGTAGTCTGCTGGGACTGCTATAACAAAATACCACTGACTCCATGGCTTAAATAACAGAAATTTGTTTTCTCATCATTCTGGAAACTGAAAGTCCAAGATCAAAGTGCCAGCAGGGCTGGTCTGAGGGAGGCATCTTATCCTAGTTCGTACATGGTGGCCTTTTTTGCTGTGTCTTCATGTAGCTTTCCCCTGTGCATGCATAATCTTCTTCCTCTTCTTAAAGGACAAAACCTATTGTTTTACCCTATGATCTCATTTAACCTTATATATTTCTTTAAAGCTCCTATCTCAAAATACAGTCACATGAGACATTAGAATTTCAACGTGTGAATCCTGGAGGGACATAAGCCAGTCCATACAGATCCTTAGCATATTTTTTTAGCCCATTCCCAGATATCCTATAACTCTCTCCTCAATTTCTTTCATTCTTTACCAAAATGTGACCTCCTCAGGAAGGCCTGTTCCAGTCTGTTAAAAGTTATAAACTTTCTCCTACTCCTGGCACTAATTATTTCCTGTCTTTATCTTCTCAGTGATGTTCTACCATAATATCGCCATTAAATCCACCATGTATTTTACTTACTTATTTTGTCTTCCCTACCTCCACTGTAAGCCTCAGGATAGGAAGGATCTGAGTGTTTCATTCCCTGATGAACCCCTAGTGCCAGAATCATGTTTGGCACACAGTAAGTTCTGAGTGCTCAGTTATTAAGATGAACTTAATTTGAATTATACAACTGTTTCTTCTCTAAATATATCCCTCCCTAGCTTTAAAAATGTAGGTGTATCATTTCCTGGGTTCTTATAACAATTACTTTCTTGTGATACTCAGTTTCTATGCCTCCGGGGTTCTATTACAATGTTCCATTCTCAAGACCTTTCACAAATTGTAGTTCTACTGAGCCTCTCATTTATTGATCAAATATAAAAAGATAGGCACTATTATCTTAACTCCAAAGAGAAAGTAATAAGAGCATAGAGAAGCTAAATAACTTGTCAAGTTTAGAACCCAGGCCTCACTCAGAATCCAAATTCTACCTTTTTAAGACTACAGGCTATGTATTGCCCATCACAGTTGCAAATGCTGCTGTGGCCTGGCTGCAGGGTCTCCTCCTGTCGACGGCTTCCTATGAACTCTCTCACTGTCAGAGACGAGACAAGAGTCATTAGTTGAGCAAATATTTATTGAGCTCCCATTATGTGCTGAGGCCTATGTGTATGTTGATAACATCTTCTTGTCTTTGCAAAATTTACAGTCTAGTAATAAATACACTGTAAAGTGATGTACTTCTATTGCTCTAATACTTAAAAAAACATGGTGAATTCTGCAGATTATAAGTATGAGTGAGGTCCCAGCTGTGTCTGCTTTCCTTATTAGGAGTTTGATGACAACTCTCAAGAAAATATAAACGGCTAAACAATGTCAGGTAAAATTTCCAATCAGAAATGAAATTTTTTCTGGTTTTTCCTAGAGATGGCCCTCAGTGATAGAATGGATTGCCTAGGTGCATAAAGTCCTGGGTTCCATTGGCAGCATAAGAAAGAAAGGAGAAATTTCTGTCTAGTTTTCTTCCAGGACTTCACCATGGCTCTTTCCCATTTGTTGGATCACAACTTGTCCAATGGTAATATTGATATCAGGGCAATATTATCTGTAAGTTTTAAATTGAAGGATTTCTGGAGTGTCTTGGCTGTATAACCAAAATAGTTCCTCTCATGGAGGCTACATTGGAGTTCTACATTGGATTGTCATTTATTGCTGCTCCCCTTAAGACTTTTTTTTTTTTTTTTTTTTTGGCACTGAGGATTTACCCAGAGTGCTTTACCTCTGAGTTACCCAACCACCCCCCATACACACACACACACACACACACACACACACACACACACACACACACACTACCAGTTCTATTTTATTTTTTATTTTGAAACAAGGTCTCACTAAGTTGCTCAGGGTCTTGCTAAGTTGCTGAGGCTGGTCTTGAACCTGTGATCTTCCTGTCTCAGCCTATTAAGTACTAGGATTATAGGCATGTGCCACCATACTTGGCATGATTCTTCTCTTTGATAGGAGAGATTCCAAAATATTTCGCCTTGGTGGCTTGGGGAAAGTATGAGAAGAATGAAGAGGTTCTGAAAGAAAGAAATAAAGTTAAATATTATATACATAAGAGCCAAGTTGAAATTTTGCTTGTTTCTCACCTGGGTTTCCACCTCCTTCTGGACTGTCATTCATGACTAGGTAATTTTCTCCTTCTAGGACGTGAAACATTCCCCTTTGCTTTTATAACAGGACTTTTCATTTAAGATGAACAATGCTGCCTATTAGATGAGGCCTTTGCATTCTGAGGTTGCCAATGTTTTGTTTTTCTTCTAGGGCAGGTCTCTAATGATATATTTAATCTTCAAAGGGCCTCTCAGTCCACCAGGAAGAAAAGAATAGAAACTCCCAAGCACTCACTAAACTGATCAGATCAGAGAAAAATAACCTTTACTTGGTGCCCCAAAAGATGAATAAACATCATGGTTTGTGGTTCTAAGAATGGCAAAGAGTTGGAGGAAATTACATAAAGAATGTTGAGACTTAGCTTGCCCTCTGGAGGCCCTTCAACAATAGACAAAAAATAACAGCTCATATAATTGAGTTTTACTCCATAACCAATATTTTCGTAAGAACTTCGTCTGTGTTGGAGCTCTATCAGGCAGGTGAAGCTTGCAATATAATGAAATGCAGCAGACTTTTGTTTTCAGTATCCTCTAAACTTCACTCACCAGGGGAAATGGACCAGTATGTTTGATGAAGATTTAGAAGACCCTTCCTTTGTGAGGTCACTGACTGATAATTTTCTATTGTAAAAACAGCCTCAATATAAATTTACAGCTTCTGACTTGCTTCAGGTCACCCAGAAATGGGAAGTGGCCTCAAAAATCTCCACTTTCCCAGCTCCCTGTACCTTTTTTGCTAATTGCTCCTATTGGGCTAGAAAGTGAAAGGAAGGAATGATTACAGAGCAGACAGTTGTTACCTGGCTGATCATTGGCCCTCTCTGGGGTCTAGCAAATGGTCAGAGCTGACATCCTGTCCTAGGAACTTGGGTGAACTCTTTCGAAGCTCTTGGGACCCTTTTTCCTTTCAAGTCTCTCTTCCCCCATGCTATCCCTCCTCTTTACGCTTCCTTGCTCATTCCTTTCTTTTGCCTCCATCATCAGGGGGTTTGCCAACTGGCTTTTTCTCTGAAATCCCCTTGACCTGATCCCATGGTGGCTCATTGACAAATGAGCCCAGGAGAGTGACAATGTAGTTCTTCTGTAATACCAGTGTGGCCCTGTCCTAATCATTATGTCCTTGGCTCTGCTGAAGAAACAGAAACCTTGCATTTTCTCCACTTGCTAATCTGCAGGGTTGAGGTCCAATGCCTACCACCAGTCTACTGTTTCTCCCCATCATCTTTCCAATATATGTTCTGAGTCCCAGGTGCAGGGAACAGATTTTGAAGTTCTTGGAGTAGACTCTAAAAGTGCCTCCATTAATCCTGGCTTTCAAAGGTGGAAGTGCCTGAAGTAAGAGAAAGGAAAGTAGAACAATGGCCAGTCCTCTCTAAAGAAACCTCTTCCCCACCTGCTCACCCCATTCTCCTCTCAGGTTGTTTTATATCTTTAACATAAAGTTCTTTTATTTGTAAACTGCATTTGTGGTATGGAAGGAGATCATTCTCACTTCAACTTTCTAATATCTATAACATTACCATATTAAATTGTTATAATAAAAAAAAGAATTTCCTATTTTTATACCTGACTCCAAAGGCACTAACTCATTATATTTCCAGAAAAAAAAGTTCATTAAATAAAGATTATCTTCAGTGTACAAATGAGTAAACTGAGGATCTTTGACATTTAGTAAATAGCTGGAGCTTTACTCAGCAGATAGAGAATGGGGCCAGGATTCACATTTAGACAGATGGATTGGAGAACTGGTGCTCTTAAGCAATAGGCTCTATACAGTGTTTTATGCTGATACTATTATGCTGAAGCAAAGTGCATCCAAAGGGAACAAAAATAAGAACGTTACTATGTTTTGAAATGGAATTAGACTTTTTCTGACTCTTACTAATAGTGAGATTTTATGCAAATAAAATGTAGAATGAAGCTATTTGGAAAATAAATGTACTTCATATTAGAATATAAATAGACTACAATAACTCTAACCTTAAAAACATCCCATAATTTTCATATTTTTTTAGTTTTATCATCCCATGTTTCAGTGCATCTGTTTAGCAAAACACTTCAAACTAACTTTCTGTATTATGTCTACTTTCTATATTCTCATTTGCTCTTCAATGCATTCTAAGTGGTTTTTAGCCACTCTTCCGCCAGAATATCTCTTAAGGATGTTACCTGTTGCTCCGTGATCTTTTCTTGATTCTCACAGTGCTGCCTATCAACAAACTTTCTACAGTTGATCATGCCCTCCTTTTGAAATGCTTCCTTCTCTTAGCCTCTGACATACTTTTTTTTTTTTTTTTTTTTTTTTTTTTTTTTTTTTTTTTTTTTTTTTTTTTTTTTTTTTTTTTTTTTTTTTTTTTTTGGACACTGGATTGAATCCATGGGTGTTCCACCTCTGAGCTACACCCCCGTCCTTTTATATTTTTCAGTTTGAAACAGTTTCACTAAGTTGCTGAGGGCTTTGGTATTTTGATGAGGTTGTACTTGAACCTGAGTTCCTCCTGTCTTAGCTACCCAAGTACTAGGATTAGAAGCATAGGAGTGCCTTCACACATGGCTCAATCTTGATTTTTCTATTATCTTACTCTCTGTTTTTCTAGTCTTGTCAGGTTCCTATTTTTCTTCCCTTTGACCCTGCAGTATCTCTGGGATCAGATCCCAAGCTTCTCTAGCTACACTTATTCCCTAAGCAATCTCATCCAGTCCTTAAATCTAACCCATTCCCTAATGACTCTCAAGTTCATATCTCTGGGTTGTACCAATTCCTGAGCTGAACTGAACTGTAGTCTCCTATAGCCTCCTGCCTTGTGGACATCTCCACCTAGCTATCTAATAAATTATCTTAACATTAACATTCCTGAAACCTATCGATATACACTTCTCCAAAGCCACCTCCTCGCATGCTCTTCTCCATTTTAAGAAATGACATCTCCATTCTCCTAGTTCTTCCACCACCAAGTGTGGCTGTGATCCTTCTCATTCACACCCCATCCAATCTATCAGTGACTCTGCCTTCAAGACATCTCAAACAGACCCTTCTCTACCACCTTCCACCACGCACTCTAGTCCAAACTGCTGGACTGATTGTCAGTCCTATTGCAATGTTTTCTCAGCACCTTCCTTCATTTCATACTGGCCTCCTCTGTAAGTTGTCCTTTACATAAACATGAGAGGAATATTTTGAAGTCTAATGACACCAACCTTTGAATAAAACTCTCCAGTGCCTTCCTGCCTGAGAGGTAAGTTGTAGATCCATGCCTTTGCCTCCTACACTGCTTGTCTCCTCACTTATCTTTAACCCTACCTATTCTCCCTATCCCACCCCACCCACAACCCACAACCCACAACCACTCTAGTCATTCTGGCTTCTATGCTGTTCCTTGAATGCACGGAATGCCCTCTGAACACATACCACAGATACTAGAATAAAATACCTTGAAAGCAGCTCCAAAAGAATAGTCCTGACCTTTTATTTTAAAACACAGATAGGTAGGTGTATGATACTGACTTACTTATAGAGAGGTAATTTTCATGATTATTTGGAGAGCCCCCAGATTGCTTGCTCAATAGCAGCAGTTAAAAATTTCACATTCTAGTAATGTTATTAAAAAGAGCACTGGGCTCTCCCATTTTGGGAATGTCCTCACTCAAGAGACAAAATATTGAAATGAACCTGAGCCTCACTAATATTAGTACAGTATAATTGAATGTGCAACTTTATAAATAATGGATAATGTTTTTTGTAAATATGCTGCTTCTCAACCAACACTGTTAATTGCATTTTAACAAGGCCTGAATTTTTTTCTCTAGGTTTGTTTAGTTTTCCTTTTAAACATTATTAAATGTACCATTTTTCTTCATTGATAGATTAGTTTTTTGCACATTATGTTTCTATTGCTTTTACTCCCAGTGTTTCACTCAGGAAAAATATTTAGAAGCACACAGAGATGACTTTTTAGGGAAATGTCACTTTATAAAAGTAGTATCTTGACAGACCTTGAAAGTTGTCATCATATTCAAGCTAAAATATTTTTATCTTGAAAAATGCCTTCAATTCTCCTCTTCTAAGTCCCATGTATCGTCTTCTTCCCAGTAAGCTGTGCAAGATTGATGGAGATATTAAATTTCCAAACTAAAAGTGAATAGCATGTAAATGTGAGTCTTAGACTGACTGTATAGGAGATATATTGCTTAATAGAAACATGTAGGAAACAATGAGAGTAGACATCAAATTCTAGATTAATTACACTTATTCAATATGCTATGGAGCCAATGCATACAGATTAACTGGTTTTTTTATTAAAGCACTATAATTTTATGATTTTCAGTACTAGACAGTAAATTTGCAAGCATTTGTATTAAAAGACATGATTTTCCTTTTATCACCAAAAGCAAAATCACTCTATTCTGTTATAAACCTATTAGAGCTCTATCTTCACATCTTTTACCTATTGATTTCTCAAAAATCTGTATTTTATGTTTTGTTTTACAACCAACAGTATACCACCCCCAATGTTGAAAGATTTGAAACTGCTAAGTAACCAATCTGTGAATTCACAACGATATTCTAAATGACCCAGGAAACGTCATTTTAAGTGGTAAAATCAATATATTTTTAGGTTCATTAGGAAAGTACATAATGGCTATTTCTCACATCTCTTCAGACTCTCTGTTTAACCAATGTGTATTGTGATGCCTAGCCTGAAGCACTTCTATATTTAGTTCTAATGGAGCAGCCTTAAATTGCTTATTTTCTGTTTACTAAAGTCAGCCTGTTTGTTACCATGGAAACTATGACAAGTGCTCTAGCTAACTATTTTATTAAATGAATTGACGATATAGCTGAAGGCTGAAGGTGCAGCATGTCATTTATAAAGAACCTTTCTCAATGTCTGCAGGACTAGGACCACCTTTATATAAAATATGAAAATAGTTAGGGATAGGGTCTTCTCCACTTCAAATTTGGGAGGTAATCCATATTTGAAAATCTAAATTATAACTAGTGTATAGACATCTCTAATCTGCAAAGTGTCTCTGCCTTGAAAGTGTATTCGTAAATCAATTATTGGGAAGTTAGAACACATTTCATCATTGAAACAATTTCACAAATAATAATTAGATATCCAGGCCCATTATCAAAAGGCAAGCCTTTCTTCTTAGCTCT
>PVLC010016060.1:0-36117 GCA_004027655.1 Graphiurus murinus
TGATTCAGGGCACCTTTTGGCTCTCCAGGCATCAGCTCTCTCTTGTTGGAGGTGAGAGGGGAGTAGCAGCCTGTAAGTTCTCCTTCTGCTCTGTGTTTCCACCATTCCAAGATTAGGTGATGGGTACCGAGTATCAGTCCTAGCTCTTCTGCTGTGCCGATTGAAGGCAAAATGGAGGGCAGGTTAGTGCCTCTTCCTCTCACATGCTGGCCCCCTCTGTCCTTTGCATGCCAGATGACCCTTCCTTCCTCAGCATCTGCTGAAGGCTGCTGTGTGCTGTGACGGAGAGGGCTGCCAGCCCTTCTCTAGTCTTCATGCCTGGTGAAACCTGCATGGTGTCTGTAACCTGGCACACATCCATGCTCTAAACATCCAGCTGAATCAGCTCTAGCAGAGCTCTGCTGAGTTTAGTAGACCCAGTTCTCTGAATTTCTTCTCAGAGAGCATGGTAAACTCGAGTAATAGTTTGGTTAATCCTATCATATAAGAAAGTGCATGCGTATGTCCTAGTTAGGGTTGCTGTGAGCTGTGAGGTGGGACCAGAAGCAACTTTTACTAGGATCGGATAAAGGAGAAACCACTACACAGGCCAGCTCAGGACAAGAAGTTTCACTGCATTTCAATTACAGATTTGGATTTGGACTATGAGACTCACATGGTGCTCTTTCTCTCCAAGAAGCCAGGGCCCACTAGGGCAGAGGAAGGCAGTTCCTTAGTGAGATGAGGGTGTGCAATAGTGGGGAACATGGCACACCAAAAGTGACGTGTCATTTGTGCTTGGGAGAGACAGGAAACCTCCCATGGAGATCGAGCAGGTTTGAAGAGTGAATTGAAGTTCTCTGTGGGTTTAAAGGGGAGAGAAGGGACCCATTGGGGCAGAAGATATGGTGCATTTGGGCTGAACCCTGTGGCATGGCATGAGGAAGGAAATCTTTGGTCCTTGCTGGCCTTTGGTTCTGGTGTTTGGGGTTCATCATGGGTGGTAGGAAGGGCACATGGCCAGGATCCAGACCCTGACAGGCCTCCAATGCTAGATGCAAGTCTCTAGCTGTTCATGGCTATCAGAGAGAGGTTTGCAGGCTATGCGCTACCTTGGGCTCACAACCCTGAGCTTGGCACCAAAGCCTTGGGGTGGCCCTGGGACTGTACAGTCTATTCTGCCATCCTCAGGCCTGTGTCGGTGGGCACAAAGAACCGGCCCCAGGCTTGTCCTATCTAGAGGCTAAGGAGAGAGGGTCTGGAGACATGGAAAAGAGCACAGGGAAAACTTGCTGGCCTTTGCTATAGATCTTGAGGGCCAGGTAGACAGGACCAAGCAGTGAGGCCTCAGGACTCTAACCTGGGGAGCTAGTCTTCATATGCAGTTTACCTTTGGAGAAGCAACAGCTACTGTCAGGGCTGTAGAAAGCAAGCTGCCAGACCCCGTGGGTGCCTGAACACACTTATGGCAGGTGCAGGGGTTACCCACTTGGACTCTTGGTGCTGTGGTCCTGATGTGAGGAGAACATCCGAGACCATAGCAGGTGCTGTTGTGTGCGCACTGGCTTATGCACAGCATGTGCACACCAGGCTCCTTAACTATGGATGGAAGAACTCCAGGAATGAGGGAGTCAGGGTCCACATCTTTAAACTAAAAGTGCCTCTGGCCAGTATTCAAATGACAGAGGTGCTTGGAATTTAGATGAAGCTGCAGACGCTTCAGATAAACCAGGGACTTGGGGCCTGAAGATGTGGCTTAATGTTTGAGTTCTGCTGCTTATTTTATGGCTCTTGTGGCATTTACTTACATTCCCTGAGTTTCTACTTCACCTTTAAAATTGGAATAATAATAATGGCAGTATCAGAAGGGAGCTGAGTGATATGAACGAGGAAGTGCATGTGAAGAGGCTCCTGAGCTGGTGCGGAGGAGCTGGGAGGTGGGGTGAGGGCAAGGGAGCCGGGGCTGGGGCAGAATGTGTGATGGTGCGTCATGAGTCAGACCCAGGTGCACTGCACAGTTGTACCCGGTAAGTCGTACCAAACATGGGGCTTGGCCAGTCCCCATGAGAGATCCCACGAGTGCTAATATTTCATCATGTGCAACGTATGTTCTGAACTGTACACTTGCACTGTATACCACATGCACACACCATGCACACCTGTATGCATGTGACATGTTTAATACATGTGCTTCACACACATGTACTGTGTATTATGTCACACATGTGACCACTCACCTACATGTGTGGTATAGAGTACACCACACATATACACCATGCAAAATGTACTGTGTAGTGTATACCATATATATGGCCATACACATACATGTATGGTGTGGTGTACAACACACTGCAAATATGTGCTATGTGGTATATTCCACATACATGACCATGAACATACTACCACATACATATCATGTACGTATATACACTGTGTAGTGTATACTACATAGACACATATGTATGTGTAGCGATTATCACATACATGACCATGCACACACATGTATATTGTAGTGTATGTCACATATACACCATTCATACATGTAGTGTGTAGTACATTCCACATCCATGGCTATGCACATGCATGGATGATGCAGTATGCGTTACATATACCACATACATATATGCACTGTGTAGTATGTACCACATGTATACATCACATACATACATGTACTGTGTCCAGGGTCCCTACTTGCATGGGGTGAGGTCCGGGGTTCCTTGCTCTGTGGAGTGGCACAGGTCGGGCCTGCTTCCTCCAGGGACGAGCTGAGACCACACGTGTGAAGTGCCATCCATCAGTGTCACCTCAGCTTAGGGGTCCAAGGTTTTCACAGGCTGTGCACAGCACACACCACATTCCAGAGTCCCAGAAGAAGGACTTGAGGCACAGGGAGCCGAGATCCTCATTTGGGGAGGGCTTCCTGTCTGCACAGGGAGCTGTCTGCAGAACGCCCCATAGCCCCATAGCTAATGGTCTTTCTAAGCAAGGCAGCCTCAGGGTCAGCTCTTCTCAGAAGGGTCCTGGATCAGCCAGCGAAAACAATCCCACTACCCAAGAGAGTTTGTCTTAGAAGTCCCAGTGGCTCCTCCTCAAGGTTTACTGGTAGACTTCTTGTTTTAAGTCTGGCCTGAGGCATCAGTTCAAAGCCTGGCTCTGTAGCTGAGGCTGTGCCATGACAGTCTGGGAACATACTCCGGGTTCCACTCCAGAGGGCAGAGTGCTTCTCATCAGTGCCCCAAGCAGGGCGGCCCGGCCTGGGCCTCCCACATGGGCCTCCTCCTGGCGCCTGTTCAGTCCCGATCTCGGGCTTGGTTTCCTGGCACTGCCTGAGGCCGGCAGCTTTAAACAGACTTGCCATCCATGGCACGGGCTCATGTGCTGCATGCGGGTGCATGAGTCTGTGGGTTTCTGCATGGGTAATGAGGAGTGGCTGCATCTGCTGTGTGTGATCAAGTGAGACCCGAGGTCCTGCCTTGCTGACTTTTGGCACCTGGTGTGGAAAGGTGGCAGGGAGGGACCTTAGGAGCTGGGACAGGGCTTCCTCTTCCCTCATTGCTTCCCGCATCTCCCAATGCCAGACCACCTTGCCAAGGGGAAAAACTGTAACAAACACAATCATCATCCTAAATTTTTCTTGCTTCTTGTGCATTTTCTCTCATCAAGGACTGAGCACAAGGAGAGGACGAAAAGCATCTTGATGGAGCTGTGTTTTTGTATAACGTAGTCGGAAATACGCATTGTCTTCCAAACTTGTTCAGGATGAAATCCTGACTTTTCACAAATATTTAAAATCTCATTACACAAACCTCTGGCCCATTTGACCTGATCATTTATCAGGTGAGCAGCCAAGAGAAGACCACCTTCTGGAAGCAGCTCAGTAAGCTGAGCACATGTGGCAGCCACAGCGAGATGGCCCCAGCAGTCAGGGTCCTGCCTGCCAGGGGTAGGCAGGGGTCACAGCCCAACCCAGAGATCTGCAGGGGCCACACATTAGGAATTAATTAATGCCTGGGTCAGAATCATGTGGCTGGTTTGTCCAGGACTTCTCCCATCAACTTCTCTAACAAGCCCTGTCCTGTGAGGTTTGTGTGTGACCCTGGTCATGCTGCTGGAGTCTGTTGATCCCATCACATGCATACACCCCTCAGTCAGGCTTTGTGGGTCCTGCAGTCTCCATACCCATGTCATATTTGTAGAGGGGAGCTTTTCCTCCAGATTTTAGGTTGGCACAGTCAGTGTTGAGACTGGACAGCTCACAGAAGACACTGTCAGATTTAGCGCAGAGCGAGGTCTGGGCAATTAGCATCTGTGAATCTAGGATTTTAGAAACCGCCAGAAGCTTTTCTTAGACAGCAGCAGAGACGAGATGTAGTAGCACTGGACAGCTATGTTCCAAGTCCTAGTGACAAGCAGAGCTTCCCTAGAGCTTTCTGCTTTTCCAGTCTATGTTGCCCACTCAGAACCGTGCATATCAGGCTACAGAGATCAGACACCAGAGCTCTTTAGCAACTAAGAACTGCTTCTGAAAACTCCAAAAGCACACTTCCATCTGGAAACAGCCTCTTTTCCTGTGGGTTCTCTTTGTCTACAGGCTCAACAGGAAAAAATAGCTAATAATCATACCTCTGGAGACTTGTTCTATTTCGAGAACTTAATTTCAGTGTGCCACTAATGGCAAAAGCAAGAAGTGAAGTCCTACCAGTATCATTCTTTTTGTAGCCTTCCTGTATTGAGATGATCCCTCTAGCATTTATGAAATCATAAGCACACACCGTTTCACATAAGTGTTTATCTCACCAAATTGGTGCAAATTACATTTTTCAATCCCTGTCCCTTTTCCTCATTGCAAGTTTACCCAGACTCCTGGTGTTGACTCCTGCATTTACAAGGTTGATGTCACAATGGCCGAAAATCTGACTGAAAGCAAACACCTCCTACAGGGCTCTCTTAGTTTCTCTAAAATTTGCTTCAGCTTGTGTGACCTGATTTAATCTTCATTCTAACACAAATTTTTAGTAGATCCAAAACTCATAGGGAGTTTCGAGGTCTTTCTCCTCCCATCTAGAGGAGAGAATGAAAATCCTGGGCTCACATGATCCTGGACAGTTGGAACTAATCCATGAATTCAGGCAACAGAGTCTCCTGGGCTTGGACCTATCAGTTTTAGATTTCATAGGTGATAGCTCAGCTGCTATTTCATATCCTGAATGTCTTGGGAGCCAACAAGGCATCAGAGGTTTTCATTCCCCATTTCTCTGTCTTTCCTTCCCCCAAACAACATTGCTTTCACCATATTCTAGTGAGTCAGTGTCTTACTATCAAATCCCACTTCTGACACCAACTGTGCCAGGGTTTCCAAGACCAGCCACAGTTTTTGGGTATTTGCTACAAAGACTCACAAGACTCAGAATGTAGTATTACTCACAAATGAGATTTATTACAGTGTAAGGACCAAAAGCAAAACCAACAAAGGGAAAAGGTGCATATGAGGCAAAATCCAGAGAAGACCAGAAGCAACCTTCTAAGAGTGCTCTCCCAGGAGGGTCACGGAGGATTGACTCAATCTCTTCGGCGACATCTTGTGACAGCACACATCTCATGGATGTTCTCCTGGTCCCTAAAACCCAGGAGTTTGTTGGAGTCAGCCATCTGGGCACGTAGTACTTGTGTGATTAACCACAGTCCCTAAAATTTCAGGCTCCCAGAAGGAAAGCAGGTGTCTGGCATATACTGCATTGTTTGTACAAAGCATTTAGGCACAGTGAGATATCATGATCATTTAGGGGATGTTTTATGTAGTTTACAGTGTGAGAAAGTGTTTACCAGTCTATTTCCCAGATGCCAGGAAAGGCAAACTTTGCAAGCAGCCTTTCTAAAGATAGTAGGCTCAGCTCTCTGTGCACTTTTTTCACTACAACATGTGATTGAGAAAAATTTAAGATGACACTTGGCATTATATTTTTATGCTAGATATTTGGAATCCAATGTGTGTCTTCACTGGGGAGCATCACAGCTTGGACCTGCCCCATTTCAAGTGTGCAGTAGTTGCCAGCTATTGTGTGTGAGTCACAGCACCACCATGTGTATATTGAGGGTCACTTTACATAAAAGGGTGTGAAAGAACTAATAAAACATTTAATCAAAACATCATTTAGTGAAAATATATTGATTAGATTGAAAGTGGTCAAAAGTGAATGGAAATACTTGATTTAAGTGCTGTATTTTCTCATCTTGAACTCCAGGAAGTTAATCTTTGTCTCTCTGCTCAGTAGTTCACATGCATCATGGCGTGTCTGTAGTATATGGATGCTTAAATCCTCATGGTTCGATTAAAGACAGGAGAAGCGACTAGAAAGTAGTGAGTCTGATTTCATCTCATACCCTGTTTGGAAGTCAGTGAACAGCTGTGCCTGCACAATGAAGTTGTCTCTGGATGAGCTCACACCTCTGTCCTCAGTAGGCACAAGCCAGGCCTGACAGATTCTCTGAGCACATCCTGTGGGGGTGGTCATGGGAAAGGCCGCAGGAGCCACAGCTCAGCCTCACACTGGTTTTCTCTGAGTGTGGACATAGACGTCCTTGCCTCCACAGTTCAGGTCCTGTGTCAAGAACACATGCTCTCTTGGAGGCCACAGGGTGAGTGCTGAGCTGTGTCTTCAGGGGAGGCCAGCAGGTGCCTCCGTGGCTGAGCCAGCAGGAGCAGCTCTGTCTTAGTTTCTGAGATTCATATCTGGATTTGCAGGCATAATCTAATGCTTCCCTATGAATTGTGCCAGGTCTTATTTCTAGCTGTCATAGAGCATGCGATACAGGTAAGAGATAGACATTCTCTTGATTTTTATTTCTAGATTGAATGAAATTTTAGAGTGGTGACACTGGCTGGAGCAGGTGGCTGGAGTTCCACAAACCTTGTTTAGCACAAGTCCCAGGAGGACTGAGCACCATCATGGCCTTGGGGTGTTCTCTATTAACTCTGGACTCCACAGTCACTTCCTGTTGCAAAAGAACTAATGGTCCCAATTGTGTCAATGTCTGTAGTATATGGCTCCTTAAATCCCCATGATTCAATTAAAGACAGGGGCAGTGATGGAGAAATGCAAGCACAGTTTTAGATGCGATATAGCGGATGATGACTGTATTGTACGTTTGCTGTGTGCTGTGCAGTTTCCTAACTTGGTTACATATGTTATTTAACTTAATTCTCAAAAGACAGATAAGAAGGAACTGGGGCTTGGTAGTTCTAAAGCGAGGCTTCTGGCCTCAGTACCAGGGACGTGTGGGGCTACACACTTCTTCATGCTGGCCACATCTTCACAGTACATTGTTGTCCAGGAGGAGGAGTGCATTGCTGGCAGCTCCTGGCCCTTGCAGTTTCCTGGGAAGGCTGGGCACAGTGGTGTTGAGCTGCCTGTGCTGCTCTGAGGTGAGTCTGCATCTGCCTCCTGGCTTTAACCCTTGTTGTGGCCTTGGGAAGATTGTTTTACCATTTTTTCTCTCATCTCTTTATTTGTAAATTGGGGGCAATAGAAGAAAATACCATTTCAGGAAGGCCTCGTGGATGCGGCTGGGTCTTGCCTCTGTACCCAGTCTGTCGCATTGTGTGAGCTGTGCAAGGTGTGCAGGGCCCAGGCATCTTGCTGGGCTTGTTCCTAGCAAGCCTTGTTCCCTGTGTTCATCCCTCTGTGTGCATGCAATAGCCAAGGGAGGCATAGGGCACATGCTGCTCTCCCCAGAGGCTCAGCTGCCTGAAGAATCTGGGCTTGGTTCAGGAAAACACACCTGATGCATCCCAGGGCAGTGTGTGATTAATTGGTAAATTAACGGTATTGACAAGAAGCACACTGAATTTTGGAAGAGACTCAGAGATAGTGTGAGGCTAGGGTGGGGAGGGGAAGCAGGGAGACATTACCCTCTCCACTCTGAGAGGCAGTTTGTCTTCCTGCCCATCTCTAATGTGTCAGGGGCTGGTGGCCATGTGGTGCTCAGCTCACTGAAGGCTTGAGGCAGGCAGGGCCACAGAACCACAGGCGTCCAAAAGCAGAACCTCTTCCTGAAGGATATTTTATCTCTTATTTCAGTTTATTCAAGGTGATGAGGGTGGAATCCAGCATCTAGCTCACACTAGGCTGCATCCCAGTCCAATGCTGGTAGTTTACACTCATATATATTTTATTTTTGTGTGCGTGCATGCACACGCACACACACACCCCCTTCATTTATAAATCTTATATATGTGCTTGCAAAAAATCCCATCATTATAGAAATTATAGTAACATAGGAAAAGTTCTTTCCTAACTGTACTAAGATAGAATCATTAGTGACTATTTCATGTTTTCCTGATGTTTTAGTGCACACATGTCATTGTTTAAACTTCATTTAAACTTCATTTAAATAGAGATAGGATTATTTGCTTGAAGAATCAGAATCACTCAGAAGAAGAGAGAAATGGGTCTTCATCCATCCTCAGAAGGGGCTTTGGGGCAGGCTCCAGCAAGGAAAGAGGTCCTGGTTTCCAGACTGTATTCAGGTGCTGATTGCAGGATGAGGGGCCTTCAGGAGGCTTTGAACAGAGTCCTGACCCAGGACCTCGGTGGACAGTGTTCAAAGCTTGAGGCATTCTGGACCCAGGAACAGCCTTGCAGGGTGAACAGAGGCCTCTCTGGGATCCTCTGTGCCTTCCCCGTGGCTCTGCAAAAGAGCCCCAAACTGTACCCTGGGAAAGCCGGAGGTTTCTCATTGGCCCTAACATGGAGTTAGGGGTGAAAGGTTTTCATTCTATAGCTATGATAGGTGATCAAGAGCTATTGCTTTTTGGGAACCTGAGCTAACAGATTACATTTGATGCATGATTCATCCTCTCTAAATGGCCTCATTTCCAGAATATCAGCCTAAATACTGTCATTTACTTGGGTTCCTACCGCTGTGCATTTGGGCGGCTTCCATTCTGTGCTGTTATAAACTGCTGCAGTGGCGCATCTGTGCACATGGGAAGGCTTCTGGGGGCACATTAACTTTTAAACGTCAAAATAGTCCAATGACCATTTTGCATCATCACTCTCAATAATGAAAATACCTCCTATTCCCTATCCTTGTAAGTCAAGCTCTACTAATCTTTCAGAAATCTCCATCATCCAGATATGTTTCTGTTTTCTTCCAGTAGAAGAGAACTCATTTACCTATTTATGTTTTGTGGTACTAGGGATGGAGCCCAGGGCCAGTGCTTTACCACTGAGCCACACCCCAGTCCAGAAGTGAACATTTCTTAACAAGGTATAAGCTAGTGTGTAAGTAGTGTGGTTTCTTGTTGGCAGAGGAAATGGCATACCTAATGACATATTATTTTGAAAGTAATTTCATTATGGTAAAATGCTTAGCCATTTTCAAGTGTACCACTGAGTGACATTACCTGGGTCTGCAGTGTGGTGTGACCACTGGCACCATCTGCTTCTGAACTTCCCATCATGCCTCAGTGGAACCCCTCCTAGCATCTCCACCGGCCCCTCCTCCAGCCTCTACCCCACGTGGCTGTAGGTTTCCTGCTCTATATGGTTCACATAAGTGGAATCGTGCAGTGGTTGTGCTTTTCTCCTGGCCTGTTTCGGTGGTGTGCTGTTTGGAAGTTTCTGTGTGTGCTGGTGGGTCAGAACATCGTCCCTGCGTGTGTGTGCTCAGCATCTTATTTATCCACTCACCGGTGATGGAGGCGAGCCACACGTCACCTCTGGCCTAGTGAGTGATGCAGTCGTGGCGCTGGCCTGGGTGACTGCCCGAGTCCCTGCAGTCTGGTGTCTCTCGGGTGTGTTTAGGAGTGGATTGCTCGCTCACAGGTGATTCTAGTGCCCGCTGTTTCTGGGGGCGGGAGGGAGCTTGATGCTTTCTTTCTGGAATGACATCTTGCAGGTATCCCAGTGATGATAATGCCATTAACTACTGGAGTTAGACTCACACTTTGGAGAACTTCCTCAGGAGCGTTAATGATGGGGAGACAAGAAGAACGGAGCCATGTAAGGAAACATTCATGCTTTCCTACGACACCCAGGCACCCTTCATGCTCGACCACACCACAGCGTTTAGCAGGGTAGTTGAGGCAGGTCTGAAGCTATCCAGGCAGGATGCTGGCGATGGAGGGGCAAGTTGCAGAACTTAGAGCAGGAATATGTTCATGGGAAAGGAGAACGTGATTTGCGGTGGGGGTAGAGTTGAGGGAACTGAGGCGGGTGTGTGTTCTGCACCAATGCTTTTTTTTGGTGGGAGGACTGCTCCAAACGATGAAACCCCCAACTGATAAACTACAGTTACAGTCCAAGATGGCTCAATAGGGCTTTATCTTGATAAATTAAATTAGAAGTCGATGTTTTGATGTGCAGGCTTTTGAAATATTGGTGCTGCAGGTTATTTAGCAATGAGAAAATATTTCCATGGATGCATTCCAAATCAATGAAAAGGGTGGGATATGATGATATCTATGTGCATTTAAATTATAGCTTTCTGGGGGACATTTGCATATGACTCCAAATTAACAAGGAGTACACGCTGAGCGCTGGCATTTATTGTGTCAGGGAAGTTGGATAAAAAAGTGGCATTTCCTCATTTTTTGAAAATCTGCCCATACATCTCTAAAAGGACAGATGGAAAGGAGATGAAGTATTTGAGAGGAGAGAACTGTGTTGGGCACGTTTGCTTCTTCAGACCAGATGTGGCTGAGGAGCTGCTCAGAGGTTAGGCCCGAAGGAAATCACGGAAACGCTACCCAGAGACCATCGCTCTCTAATGGCCTGAAGTTTGGGGATGGCTACGAGGCCTTGTGCCAAGCTATAAAGTGATTCCTAGGAGCCTGAAGACAGAGCTTTGCTTCTGTGCCAGGGGGCAGCTGGACAGAGCAGAGAGCACTGAATGTGTTCACACGGCCGGTGTCCTCCAGGGACAGATGCTGCCCCCGAGACCTCCTCAGACCCTCTGACTCGAGGGTCCTGTTCTGGGTAAGTGCCAGCGGCAGTCATGTGGTTCTGGGGCGTTAGCTAGGATCACGGGCGAGGTCTTTGTGAAAGGTGCACGGTCTCTCTGGACTGTGGGCAAGTGACTTGTCCATGTCTGATTCAGTCTTATTTCAAAGTAAATAATTAGTACACGAATATATTCTCACTTATATTTTTTCAGAATGTTTTTTTATTGGTGCACTATAATTATACATCATAGTGAGGGTCAGAGTGATAAATACATACACACAGCACTGGTTGTGTATTTTCCTCTAGTCCTGCCCCCTCCCAAAGCCCCCCCATATACAGTCTTTACATTGATACAGTTGACTTCATGTATGAGCAAAGGGTTATCTGAGCAGTCTCCATCATCAGCTCTCCCATTTCTCCTGGCCACCTCCCCTTCTCCCTCTCTGGATCCTCTTCTCCACTTCACTAGTATCTACCCTCATTTATCTGACGTCTTCTTTTTTTTTCTCAGTTTCTCTCTCGCTTCTGCATATGAGTGAAAACATATGGCTCTCAACTTTCTGTCCCTGGCTAATCTCACTAAACGTAATTTTCTTAAGTTCCATCCATTTTCCTGCAAACGACGTGATTGTGTTCTTTTTTTTTATGGCTGAGTAGAATTCCATTGTGTGTATATACCATAATTTCATAATCCAGTAGTCTGTTGATGAACACCTAGGCTGATTCCACAGTTTGGACATTGTGAATTGAGCTGCTATAGACATGGAAATGCATGTATCCCTATGCAATCTGATTTCAATTCCTTTGGGAGATCCCCAAAAGTGATATGGTTGGGTCATATGGTGGCTCCATACTTCCATACTGATCTCCATGGTGGCTGTACTAATTTACAGTCCCACCAACAATGTATAAGAGTCTGATTTCCCCAGGACCCTAACTTGTATTTTTTAAAAAATATACTTTTATTTGGTGCATCGTGATTATGTATCATAGTGAGATAGAGAGATAGGAACATACATGCCCAAAACTCTTGGGATACTTCCCTCTGAGCTGCACAACCACCCACCCCTTCCCTGTACATGTCTTTGAGATCAGAATTGCTAATTTATATATGTACATAGTATTATTTACATTCTTTATGTCCCCGTCCCCCCTTGAAATTGTGATTCTCAATCTGTTAAAAACAGTGATTACCACTTGCAGTGGTTTTTTCTAAGTCATTGACGACACCAACGGCAGAGTCAGTGGCTGGCCCCCGGGGCTGTCACAGCTGGGGGCAAGCACTGCAGCTGGTCAGCTGTGCCCAGGGGAGCTGATCAGTGTCCTGCAGAGCAGCACGCTAGTGGGCGGGGACTGCTGTCCATGCCAGACAGAACCAAGTACAATTGTTACTCTGGAGGGACTTCCAGGTCAGACTGCAGCTTTGATGGCTGGGGATGATTTGTTTGTCACACAGAGTTGCGTTTCCAGAGACGACCTGTGTTCTCTCATCCGGGTTACTAGACAGTGTTCTCCCATGGTTAAGGAACTTGGGTCATCCCCTGGTGTGTCCTCCATGACTATAAATCTCTAGTAACCATTCACGATCATGGAAGGCTGCTCTCATTGTGACTGTCTGGTTGTCGATTGTTTAGTCGGCTGGCATTCACCTACCTGCTGGGTGTGGGAAGTTGCACATAGGTTTAATTTATGGCCTTGCACAGTCATGGTTTCCAAAGTGATTATACAACTGTGGATGTTACCCCTTCACACCCGTTTTCTAGTTTGGGGAAGGAATTCTGGACAAATTTCACGTTGGCAGCAGCTCAGCGGGGCTGTCTCATGTCCTCTGTGGCCTCAGCCTCTGTGTTGGGTGAGGTTTCCCAACTTGTTCACACAGGTGCTCAAAGGCATCAATAAGTGTACCTGCGCCTCCTACATGTCAGCCAGCCTCATCCACACACTCAGGACCGCAGACTTCTCTCTGGAGTCCTCCAAGCTCCGGAGGCTGTGTGCGGCCACTTGGGTCATGTCAGAAACACGTGCTTGCTAAACCAGCTCTGAGTTCACTTACTTGAGCCCCACTACACTGGGCTCCACTAAATCTGCCTCTGATTTGACTGCACTAAACTCTGCCCACCCTACCCATGACTGAGGGTGTTTCTTCCCCTGGGTCCTAGCCTCCCCAGGCTCTGGCCTGCAGGAGCAACAGTCTTCACACCTGTGAGGTGTGAACTTAGGCCACGCGGTGTTGTTTCTTTGGCTTCCTAGGTGCATTCTGCTGTGTCCAGCTATCCTTGCCGAGCAGTAGCCTGCCATTTATTAATTGAGATTCGCCTTTACTTGCTTATACACAAGCATTTCTGCTTATCAGTTGAAACATCAGAATCGATACACTTTCTAGGTAGCATGATAATCTTACGTTCTTTTACTTTAAAGATTTTGAAGGATTGCAAAGTCACAGACAATATGAAAGAGGGCATTTATATTGGCATTCTGACACTGCATCTGTTACTCATTTCGTTTATCCCAAATTTCTGTCTATCCTGGTAGAGAGGAGGGCAGGTTTTCATTGAAATCATGGAGAGAACTATCATGGAAGCGGGTGGATTCGGCAGGGCCCCTCTGGGAGCTGTCTGCTCTTTTGCTCAGCTCCACTGACCAGGCCGATCATATGGGGTGGGCCTTGCCTGGAATCATCAGGTGTACTGCAGCCTGCCACCCACGTGAAGGTGTGATTTGCTGGAGATAAACAGTCGCTGGAATGAGGACAATTTAGATGTAAATGCTAATGATATTTCTAAGGTTTGCATTTGTAAAAGCATTCCTTTGAATTCTAATTATGATAGCTACCATCAAATTTATGTCCCCTGAAGGTTCGTTATCTTATAATTTGCATAAAGATTTTTCATAGGGTATTTTTGCTGCATTCTGAGGGATTAGTTGGAACCAGGAGACCAATGAGAGTTTCATCTCAGGATGCAAAATTATAGCAAAGTAGAAGGTCAGAAATCGACGGAGAAGTAAGGTGCTCAATTGGGTCCTCGTGTGACCCAAGACAGCAGAGCACCAGGAAGATTCCATCACCTCTTAGATTCTTCAATTCCTTCCAGGCATACTGTGCTCGGCCTGATCCCGGGTCAGCACTTGCCTTCAGAAGCTATGTGCCTCTCGAGCTAAGGGTCTGGGAGCCTGACCTGCTCTGGCACTGGAGAGCCAGACCCTGGTGACGCTGTCTTGGGCTCAGGGCACCTCTGCGTCTACCCAGCAGAGGCCTTCGTGCTTGGTGACAGGCTAGTGTGGTGGCTCTGGTTACTGTGGTTCAGCCAGCGACCACATCTGGGAGGAACAGAATCCTCCCTGGAGATGTGGCCCTTCTGGTCCCACAGAGAGGCTATGGTCACCCTAACAGGGCAGCTATGGTGGCCAGTACCTGGCACCCCAACCTCGTGAACCATCCAGCACAGAGTTTGACTGTGGCCAGCAGCCAACCAGAGCCTTGCAAACCTGTACCAAGCTCTTCCAGGGTCCAGGTGTGATGGCTTCTATGCCAGTCCTTGCACACGAGCTCTCAGAGGCGGGCACATGGCAGCATACAGATCCCTCCCTGCTCATGCTGGCCCTGGAGTTTCAACACCCACTTGGGCTGGTCAGCTCCTCTCACCCTGTGTGACTCCCATACTCTCCTCTGCAAGGCAGCTATGACGGAGAACAACCAGCTTCCAGAGGCAGACCCGATCCCAGAGAGCAGGTATCACAGCCGAGGGACAAGGAGCACAGCAGAGGGCAGCGGGAGCCTCTGTCATGGGGCAAGGGAGGCTCTTTGCAATCCGCTAAAGCCCCGGGTGTTGGAGAGTGTTGCAGGGGGCAGTGTTTGTGTAAGGAGCACTTGTTGTTTGTTAAAACACAGGAGTCTGTGCTTCCCAACCAGAGACTTTGAGCTGCCTGAGACTGGCTTCCTCCTGCGTGTCCCAGGAGCAAGCTGAGTGCCTCCAGGCAGTGTGAATCAGCAGCCTCCTCCCTGAACACACTCACACACACGTGTGTATGCACATGCCCTTTCCTTATTAATCTTACTATAGCTTTCTGTGTACTCTCACATACACAAGATATCCATGTAGTGAGATGATATTCTTTAAAGCTAGCTTCAGAATAGAATTATCCATTACATTACTGTAGGCAAGGAATAACCACATTCATTTTATCATCTTAGAATTTTACCAAAAAAATAGATGGCAAAATCTGTGGTTTTAAATTCTATGTATTTTAATCCATTTGACATTGCCTAGGCAACCAAAGATTTCTCATGTATTAACTCAGTTTATTATTATTTCAAGATCCAAATGTCACTTAAGGACCTTAGGAGTTATATGACATATTACATAAGAGACACAGCATCATAAGCATTAACATGAAAAAATCTCGGAGAGGACATTTAAAGCTTTTGCACAATCAGTGCAAGGACGCAGCCAAGTTTGACTATTTTGTGGCACTGTCCAATGTTGAACCAGCTCCCTGTCTTCCTGAGGACCACTTACAAAATTCAGTGTGGTTGACACAGAAATACACTTTTTCATAACCTCCAGCGCTATTTGGAAACCATCATAACAGATCCACATGGCCATGTAGAAAGGGGATTATCTTTCCCCGGGAAGCCAGCTCTGGCCTCTCCTGAAGCATGGCGTGGGCCTCTGTTTAAGTCAACCTTCTCACGCCTGTGACTCAACTTAGAGGAAGGAGGCTTTCTTTGCTGGCAGTTCTGGAGGGTTCAGTTCACACTAGGCTGGGTCACAGCTGCAGAGCTTAGGGCTTAGTGGCAGGAAGCAGAGCGAGCAAGGAGGGGAGGCAAAGGTCATATACACGGTTCCCAATGTCACTCCCCCAGTGACTCCCCTCCGCCAGCCATACCTGTCGACTCCCCAGCCAAGCAATCCATCAGTGAATTGCCAATACATGAGCTTTCCCAGGGGATATCCAAACCACAGCAGTCTCCTGGGATCCACATATCCACGTTGCAGGATGCTCTGGAGGATGTAGCTGCTTTGGACCCTGGATGTGCAGGCCAGTCTGATGTGTTGGGCTCCATTTGGAGCATGTGGCTTGGGTCTTGATGTGCTTCATTTTCAATCTCTCCATTGAAATCGGACTGCAGACGCCCCGTGCTCATGTGTATCCTTGCTGCCTGCCCTTCTGTATGGCCTTCAGGACATTGTCATCCTGCTCATAAATGACTTTCCCTCTGCCGACACTGCTGGGAGCCCCTGCACCCCCATGCTTCCACACACGGTTCTCTTTTATGGCGCAGATCACCTTGATCCGGCCTTTTATTTAAAACCCATCATAACTCAAGAACAGCCTAACATGCTGGGCAGGATCTCCAAGTCCAAGCATTCCTTTGAAACGTAAATTAAATGCTTGGAACAATGTCATGGTGTATTTCCTCTGCCCTCAGACAGGAATGTGGTGGATGTCGGGCCTCTTGAGCCTCAGGGTGCTCCATGCCAGCCTGCCCCCGCCCCCCCGCTGCCTCTCCCTGCCCCTCCCTCGGGCCCAGGCCTTCTGTCTCTTCTCCCATGTGTCTTGCCTCTTCTTCCTATTCTCCACCAAGAGCCCTATGTCCTCCTCCTCCTGTGCTTTCTGCTCCTGATCTGGCCTCACTTTGAGCCAGGAGGTCAGATCCAGAACCTGTGTCCCCATGGGTGATGCTGGGTCCTGCTTGTGGATGGAGCCTGCATTTCTTCTGGTCCAGGTTGGCCTCCGCCACTGGTACCAAACCAACCTCTGAGGACATCCCCTGAGCTCAGAGGAGGCGTGCAGGCTGGAGAATGGCCGCAGCTTCTCGGGCAGCAATCCCCCTGAGTGCTGGCCCTTGTCTCCACGGAGTCCTGAGTGTGGGGCAAGAAGAGGGTGGCTTTCAGCACCCCGCTAACTCTATGTGGTCACCCTCTGAGCTGGAGTTCTCTTGTCGTTACCTCGGATGTGGGAGAGAACTCTTCTCGGTGTCCTCGGAGTGTCTCGAGAGGATGAGCCGCCCCCACATCAGTCCTTCTAAGACCAGGTTTCCAGCAGCGAAGGACCTCACTCAGAGCGAGCAGGGAATCATCCTCCTACCTTCCTTCACAGTAACGACTGGTACAAGCATAGCAAACACCTTGCTAGGTGACGTCGGTGTGGAGGGAAAGACCAGAGTTCTGCAAGATGGTCTTGCGGAGCCAGGCTGTGGTGAGGTACGGAGCTCTTGCCAGAGAAGATGACACCTTCCACGGGAATCGTGACTAATGTGATCTTTTAAAATATTTGCAGTATTGAGGAAGTTTCCACTTGAAACAACTTTCTGAAGTAACTTGGGGTAATCCAACCATCTTTTTTGTAGTTGAATTAACAATTCGAAACCTATCCATTTGATCTGTGGGGATGCTTTCACAGCAGTTTTTAAGAGATTATTTTCATACTGTGTAATTATTTGAAGTATACAGAAAAAGTGCATGCTCATTGTAGACACTTCATTTGGGGAGCAGCGGAAGTGTACGGGAGAAAGTGAACATCCATCTGGATGACCACTGCCGGGATCTCTGTGTGGGGTGGGCGCCCCCAAACTGTCTAAAGTGGAGATGGACAAGTACGTATTTTGGCGACGATGAGTTTACACCATATGCACTGCTTTGTAATATCTTCCCTCCAACAGTAATGGAGAGGTGCTGTCCTCGGTCCTCTTTCTCTGGCTTTTGTTGCTGGTGGGGTTCATCGAGATCTGATCTTACTCATGCTGGGAAGCAAGTTGGAGTGGAAGTCGCCCTCTCCACCACGTCCCGCTCTGGAAGTCACACCCAGGGAGGAGCTGGCATGCATTCTCCCGCCCCTCTGTGTGTGTGTGAGATAGCACACCTGTATGTAGACCACAGCCCCTCTCCCCACACCAGGCCACTCCATGCTTCGGTCCGCCCCAGCGTGTCCATCTTGATCATACCGACTCTGTGGTGGACATGCTGTGAGCAGAGGCCGCTAGTCAGACTCACATTCTCGAGCTGCCCGTGCCATATTCCCTCATGGTACCCCACTTCAGTTAGCCCCTCCGCCTTTGGTGGACAGTGAGGTCATTTCCAAAGTCAGCTTTTCTACGGTGCATTCTCTTTCTCAGCAATGGGGGTGAGCCTCGCTGAAGGTCTAACCCATTTTAAAGCAAAGGTTTAGTTCATGCATTGACTTGAGAACTCTGTGCCGATCGTGCTTTGAGTCTTTGTGATTTTAAGAACAACTGGAGTGTTTTTATTCATTTGAGCAAAAGTAGCTTGGTTGCTAAGGCTTAAGGATGTCTTTAATTGTTGAGTTGCCTTCCTGAATATTAGCCTCTTGTGCACTAACTAGTTGTATGGAAAGGTGGAGGTATAAAATCCTCTAATTCAATTTGAAATAAAAGATTCAAAATCTTGCTATGCAATGTTATTTTAACATGAAAATATATGATTTTCTTACATAGTGGATTTTTTTCTTGGTTGGGTTGTAGATTTTGGAAAATACAAATACTTGTGTAGATTCATGTCATAGTTATCTTTAGAGGAGTTTGTGACTTCATAAAACCCAGAGGGATCTGAAATTCATGTTCAAAAGAGAGGCTCTCTGGTGTGTCCACCCTCATGGCCTTGAGACTGGTCTTTACACCCTTGCTCTCCCAGGTTTCCAGCCTTGAGACTGGTCTTTACATCCTTGCTCTCCTGGGTCCCCAGCTTCCAAGCCTTGAGGCAGGTCCTTACACTTCAGCTCTCCCAGACCTCCAGCCTCCCACCCTTCAGGCTAGACCTTCATTCTGGCTCTCCCAGGAATGAGGCCTATGGATTCCAGCCTATGGACTGACTCCCCTGCAGGTCTTGGGACATGCTGGCCTCTGTACTCACATGATTCAGCTCCCTAGGTACGTCTCTGTTCCTGTGTGCATGGCACCCTGTTGACTTGTCTCTAGAGAACCCTAGCTCCCACCACCTTGCAAATTTGCAGAATGCACAAAGGCTTGGGGTGTTGCAGCAGGTTAAGACTAGCTGTGAGATCCAGTAGTTAAATCTCCAGGAATTTTGTGTCCACTTAAAAATTAAATTACATACTTATAACAAGTTATATTACAAAGATAATAAGTTTTCAAAATGTACCCTGTCCTAGCTGTTTTCCTAATGCTCCTGAGCCTCCTTATCTCTGGTGTGTCTGAGCCACATGCCCCTCTCACCTCCTCCTCCAGGGCCATCTCATGGACAGCTGGGAATGAACAGCAGCGCGTCATCCACACTGGAAACCAGTGTGCTTCAAACAGCAAACAGCGACCTAGTTTATTGTATTGATTGTGTGGACTCCGTGATGGAGAGTGTATCATTAATGCCAGTAATGCTTAATGGTGTGTCGAACCTATGCCCATCATGTCATAAATAAAACAGAAATTGAGGCTATGTTCTTTTAATAAGAAAGACCGATGTCTGGTTCAGCAAGGAATTGTTCTCACCACTGACAGATGAGTGAAATCCTGACACCTGTCTCAATTTCTTCACCCTCATCCTGCTCAGAAATGTAAACAAGCCGGCAGCCACAGTCTTTCTTCAGTCTCACTCAGTGACACCTTTGTGGCTTAGAGAATTATAGAAATTCAGAGTGCAGGTGTGCAAGAAGTGTCAGTCACACAAGTTGTAGGAGCACTGAATTTACGATAGAGTATATTTTATTTTTAAATTGTATGCACGTGTCCTTTGTGATATAACCCTGAGGAGCTGGGTTAAATCTTAGTCCGGGGCACAGGACGGAACTCTGCCAGTTGTTACCCTGTGTGCTGGAGAACGCACCTACTTTACAGCAAAAGCGAAGATGTATGGGATTGGATCTTGTGAGTATATTACCAGAAAAGCTTTACAAGTGAAAGCACATTATTGTTTTGAGAAGAGCTTTCTCCTTGTGAACTAAAATATGGGGTCCTGCATGAGCCTGCTGGTGTATCCCATGGCTTCCAGGCAGGCTTAACTCACACCTGAGCTGTGCACTAAACTCCCCCTGGTCAGACCCCAGAGCATCTGACTTTGTTGACGTTTGTCCCTTCTGAGTAAATTAGGGTCTCAGTGCTTACACATCAGATAGTCCTTTTCCAGTGAACAGCAGCAGCATCAGGTCTTTCCCACACTACACCTGCCCTTGAGCTCCATAGCGCCCCTCCGTGGGGTGGTCTTCCCCCACCATGACTTGAACACCTGGGCAGGTGAATCAAGATTTGGGACTTACAGAGATAGCCAGGCTTTATCAAAATCCTTGTGCGCTGAGGATACCATCAAGGAACTGAACAGATGACTCAGAGAGTGGGGGAATATTTTCAAATCAGTGTCTGGTAAGGGATGTGTACCCCAAATTTGTGAAGAACTCCTGGGACTTGTGACAGAAGGACTGGTAATCCCATTGAAACCTCTCCAGAAGGCTCCTGATGTACAAAGACCTTGGAGTCATCTCTCCTATCCTGCTGAGAAGAGACAGGGTGACCCACTGAACAAGGGTAGCTCTTCTTGGATCCACCAGACAAGGGCATTTGCTGGGCACTCACCCCCTGAGCTGGGGAGTTGACAGGTGCACATGGAGCTGCAGTCGATGGGGAGAAGGACAGGTTGCAGGCTGCAGCAGGTGGGCCCTGAACTGTGACTCATGATGCTACAATCAGAGCAGGGATGGGCTGAGAGAGAAACTCCAGGGACCCTCTCCACCCATGTGGGTTTTACCTCCAGGAGTCCCATAGTTCTTAGAGGGAGACCTGAGAAAAATCCCTTCCTGCTTCTCCAGGAGTGGGGGAGAGAGTAAGCATTTCACATGCTATTCTTAAGGCCTGATCTCCTGGGAAATTTGTGTTGCCAGTCCTAATAGAGGTGGGTCTAGCAACGGGGTGAAGGGACAAACCCAACCCCAGCCCTTTCCAGCCTCCTTTCTCACACAGGGATAGAGATACTTCCTAACATTGTGTCCTTAATTTCAAATGACCATTTTTCATTGCTCATTGCTAGTATACATAAAAGCAATTGATTTCTGTGTGATAATTTGTATCTTGCAACCTTGCTATAATTGATTATTAGGTGCAGGAAAAATTGTGCTGATTCTTTGGTATCTCTACATAGACGGTCATGTCATTTGAGAAAAAGGTCTGTTTCTTCCTTCTTGGTCTATACAACTTTAGTTTCATTTTCTTGTCTCTTTGCATTAGTTAGGACTTCCATTATATTTTACAGAAACACTTTGATATGAAGGCCAACAATGCCCTCATATCAAAAACAAATTTGAAGAAATGCCATGGACCAATATCCCCCATGAGCATAGATTCAGAAATCCTCAACCAATTATGAGCAAACCAAGCCTGACAATGTATAAAAAGAGTTATACACCAGGACCAAGTTGAGTTATCTCAAGTACACAAGGTTGGATTGGAATTTGAGAATCAGTTAATATTGTCACACAAACAGGCTAAAGAAGAAGTTCATAGGATCATATGAATAAGTGCAGAAAAAGTACTGACAATGACTATTCATAATAAAACCCTCAGCACACTAGAAATAGAGGAGAACTTCCTTAGCATGACAAAGAATCCCTCCAGAACCCTATAGCTAACCTTGTATTTCATGCTGAAGAACTAGGTGATTTCTCTGTGAAGAAATAGTGTTCAGAGAATGAGACAAGAAGCTATAGATCAAGCTGGGAGAAATTATATCACAGCTATTTGACAAAAGATTGCTGTCCAAAATATACAGAGAACTTTTAAAACTCAACAATAAAGAAACAATCCAATTGAAAAATGGGCAAAGACTTTGATTTAACTCTTCAGGGAAGACACACAGATGACACATAAGCATACAGAAAGATGCTCCATATCATAAATCACCAGGAAAATGCAAATTAAAGTAACAATGAGGATCCACTGCACACCTGTTAGAATGGTCAAAATCCAGACATGGACAACGCCACGTTCTGGCGAGGACATGGAACAGCGGGAGTTCTTGTTCACTGCTGGTCACACTCAAGACAATGCACCACTTTGGTAGTTTCTTCTAAGCCAAACTGTCTTACCATATGATCTAGCCATATCTCCTCTAAGTATTACACAAATTCACTTTAACTGGTGTCTACATAAAAGCCTGAACACAAATGTCTACAGCAATTTCATCATTGCTAAAAGATGGAAGCAACCAGGATTCCCTTCAGTAGGTGAATGGATAAATAAACTATGGCACGTATAGGTGATGGAATATTATATAGTGATAATAAAAATTAAGCCATAAAATATGGAGAAAACTTAAATGTATATACTACATTAAAAAATAATATGAAAAGCCCATGTTGTATGATGTGACTATATGAGACTCTGGAAAAGGCAAAACTATGGAGACAATAAAAAGATCAGTTGTTTCCAGGAATTAACTATGAGGGAGGAATGGATCAGAGGAGCACAGAGGGCTTTTAGGGCACTGAAGCAACTCTGTATGGTACTGTGATGACGGATGCAAGTCAGTATACATTTGCCTGAACCCACAAAACTGTACAACACAAAGTGTGGACCTTAATGTTAACTGTGGGCTATAGTTAATATGTCAGTATTAGCTCATTAATTATGACAAATATTTTCATGAACACAAGATATTAATAATAGGGAAGATGGCAGGGTAAGGAATATCAGGGAACATATGGGAATTCTCTGTATATTCTGCTCAGTTTTCCCATGAACCTGAAACTACTCTCAAAAAAATTCACAAATATTGAGTAGACATTTCTCCAAGGAAGCTATACAGATGGCTAATAAGTACATATAAATGCTCAACATCATTAGCCATTGAAGAATTGTAAATCAAAACCACAATGAGATGCCACTTCATACTCCCTAGGATGATTTTACACATTAAAAAAAAATGGCAATATCAAATGTTGGCAGAATCTGGAGAAAGTTGAACTCCTGTACACTGCTGGCGGGAATGTAAGATGGTTTGCCTGCTGTGGAAAACATTTGGCATTTCTCACATCACCCACCAACTTTCCTTCTAGGTACAACCCCAGGAGAAATGACAATATACATCCACACTAACACTCCGGCACAGATGTAGCTGTATTATCCGGTAGCAACCAAGGCCTGTGAGCAACCCAGGTGTTCACCAGTCAGCGACTCAGTGGACAGAATGAGGTGTCTGTACAGTGGGGTGGTACTTACACAAGAAAGATCTTTGTTAGGGGACACGGGCAGGTCCTAGAAACACCAGGTGATGATGCTGTAGGTGAGACCACATGTCACCGGGATCCGTCCCCAGGAGACGTCCAGGGACTTAGGAGATGAGTGACGTGGCTTGATAGTCAGGATCGTGACGTCTTTTTCCCAAAGCTTGACCTCCTGAGCCATAAGTGGGCAGCTCTGTCTTCCTGTCCCTTTACCCCCACAGCTGTGCAGCTGCCTTGCTAGGTGGACGAAGGGGCTGAGGCTCACTACTGACCTCCCTCCTGGCCCTTGCCTGTCTCAAGGCTTCAGGAAGGCAACGGCCTCCCTGCCCTCCAGGTGAGTCCTGGAGAGTGCATGCCAGCTTCCTCGCCCTAGTGCCACCCAGTCAGCGTGCGCCCCTCAGCTGGCGGTTCCAGCTCCCCTGAGGGCACAAAGCTCCAGGTTTCTGATGCTCACAGTGTGAGACATTCTAATATAGCAAAATGTCTTTCTCCAGGTGCACCCCAGCTACTTCTTGAATCTGCTGCTAGGGAGCTCTGAGGACTCCCTTTTGGACAGGGGCCTCCTGGTGGACTGTTGTAGGTTTGTAACAGGATGCGTCCTTGATCTGTATTTGTGAAACACAGCCTACTAGAACATTTTGCCTGTTTTTGTAGAGTGTTGATTAAGAGGCTATTGAATCTTAGTGTGCAGAGAAGGCTGTCAGGGGTGAAGGAGGAGATGGGGTTCCTGTCTTGAGCACATCTCTGCTTGTTATACTGTGTCTATAAGGTGTTTCAAAAGTGAGTTTCTCCCATAAAATTATAAAAGCCTTTGTAAATAGCTCAACTTTTGATATACTGGCAAAAATGGGTTTCTTTATGCATTCAAAGATTAACAAAAACAATGATGATCTCAAATGCTAATAGCCCTGAATGTATAAGATACAGCTTCCCCCAAGGGTAGTGAGCTTACCACTCAGTTGTGAATCACCGATGCTGGTTTCCTCCTGCGGCCTGATCCTCGGAGGACCCCGTCAGGGAGCTGCATCAGTGACTAGCTCATGCTCCTCCATCGGGCTCTGAGGGAGCCAGTGATCACACTGTCTGAACGTCAGTGCTGGCATTAGGAAGATTTTAAATCTGGGGGGGGGGGCGATGGCTGTTCTCAAATCCAGAGGAGCTCAGCGTTATTAAAAATCCTTCAAAAGCAGTCACAACAACTTCAAGGAGGGCCACGGAGAGTACTAGAATCTCTTCTAATGGGATTATAATGACACAATAATAAAAACATTAAGCAAATGGAGACCAAGGCATGAGCACGCCGATGCTCACACAGCTGGGGAATGGGAGAGGCTGCCTGGAATCCCATTGAGCTCGCGCCCCACGGGGAATGGGGCTGGCTGTGTGAACCTGCAGGGAGCGAATGTGATGGCCTGTGATTTCATTCTTTTCCTAAAAATGTGCGGTCGCCAAGGTGACACAGTGACATTGTTCTCATCACAGACACCTGATTCACAAGTGGAGCAAGGAAGTCGTGGCATTTAATGAACTCCTGAAATTTGAAAGAAAAGTCCCTGTGGACTTCTGCTGTGTGGATGGGTTCTGTACCTTCCTGTCCTGATGGTAGCTTTTCTTTTCCTCAGATAAATGCAATCCCATTAGAAATGATACCTCACTGTGAAGGGTCATATGTTTTCTCTCATATGCAGAAGCTAGGGAGTCATGGGGACACCAGAGGGGCTCCAGATAATGGAAGAGAAACCTCAGTGGAGCCAGGGAGATGGTTTAAGGGAAGGGGAGGGGGAAGAGTAAGGTTCATTGAAGGAATTAACTAGCATCAGCTATGTGTACATATGTGAAAATACCAATGTCAATCTCAGTACTCTGGATGGGGAAGGGGGAATGAGGAGGCAGCAGGGGGGAGGGTCACCAAGTGATGTGTGCACGTATGTCACTGCCAACATGATTTACATTATGATGTGAGAATATAAAGCACCAGTAAAAGCATGTTAAAAATAAAAAAAAGAGCCGGACGTGGTGGCGCACGCTTGTAATCCCAGCATTCAGGAGGCTGAGACCGGAGGATCCGGGTTTGAGGCCAGCCTCAGCTACCTAGTGAGGAACTCCACAACTTAGTGAGAACCGGTTTCAAAATAAAGAATAAAAAGTAGGGCTGGGGTGTAGCTCGGAGGTAGAATGCCCCTGAGTTCAATCCCTAGTACCGCAAAAAAAGAAATAAAAAATAAAAATAAAAAAGAAATGAGATCTGCCCGTTGGGCTCCAGGAAGCACTTGGATTCATGGAAACTTGGTCTAAAGTGTGGCTGCCACTCATCCACCCCAACGGGTCCCTTATGTTGAGATGTAAGTGTGGGCTCTGCCTCTGGGATGCCCCTGTATGGGCCTTTCGGATACTTTGAGATATGAGGCCTTGGCACATGCCCCACCTGGAGAGCAGGTGGATGGGGTCACCGCTTGGCACACTGAGCTCACGAGAAGGGCCATGGTTTCCCCACTGGCTGGCTGTGGTACTCCTTTCCATGTGGCAACCCTGGAGAGAAGGGGCTCGGAGGGGCATGCGGAGGAAGAGATGCAGGGCAGCCGAGGTCCCAAAGGCTGCGTCAAGCTGTGGGACATTGCAGGTGTTCAGAAACAGGTTCCTAGAGGTTCTGGCCTCAGCAACAGGGGAAATGGCAGTTCTCTGTGTGGAATCCCAAGGTCAGGCTGGAGCTGGGCCTCTGAGAGAGAAGAACCACTACAGGGCAGAGCATGCAGCAGAGAGTCTCTGGCCTGGGAGTGTGTCTGGCCGGATGTACTGACCTGGCATCAGCTGTGCAGAGGGCATGGCTGAGGGTGGGGGCAGGAGGCAGAGGGCCTGAGGGCACCATCTTGGAGCGTTCGTGTATTTGGGTTTATGGTCTGGAAAATGTGTGCTTGGGGCATTGATGGTGGCAGAGTCCAGATTGCAAATGATCAACAGTGGGTAGTATAGATGTTTCCAAAACACAAATCAGTTATTGCAGTTAAACTATATCGTCATACACAGTTGGACAAAATTATAAATTTGGGAACAATTCTTTAGTTACTTTAAAAAAGGGAGGCTATAAAGCAACATCTGTGAGAATCACTTCATGATTTTTAAGGAGGTGTTGTCTAGCACTTCATTGGTACACGGGTCTAAATCAAGATTAGAATGACCTGTTGTGATCTAGGGTACATGGCATGAGAAAATCAGCAAAAACAACCTCGATATGTCCTTGAAGGTGAACTCACCCTCACAGTAGCACAGCACCTAGCTCCAATCCCATCACAGCCAAACCCCAGTGTCCGCCACGGGCTGTGCGCATGGTCTCTGTAGGAGTCTGCGGCCTTGCCTTGTCTTCTCATTCATCTGCTCCTGTTGGCACTTAGGTTCTCTCCACTGCTGGCCACTGTGAGCTTGGGGTTTGAGCATCTGTTGGGGGCTTTGCTGTCTATCTCTTGGCTGTCCTCTGGGGCTGAGATCGCAGGTCATGTGATCATCCTGTGTTGAGCTCTTTGAGGAACCCCCAGTTTTCCGGGGTGGCCACATTGCTGTGCATCCCCAGGTGTGTGAGGGGCCTGACTTCCCCTCATCCTCACCTTCTCTCACTGGTTTTTGTTCCTTGATGGTAGCCATTATCCAGGTGTGCACCGGCATTTCCAGGGTGTGATATTCAGCAGCTCTTCAGCGCATACCGACCATTTGTGTTGGACAAATGTCTATCCAAGTCCTTTGCCCATTTTTGAATTGGTTTATCTGTTGTTGACTTGTAGGAATTCTTTGTACATCATGAATATTAATCTTTTCTTACAACCATGATCTGAAAATGGTTTCTTCTGCTCTGTGTGTTATAAGGAGTTTTAATGAAGTGACAGAGTTGTTCCTTCTTTAGAAAAAGATAAATCCTTGTAAAGAAAACTAACTGTACTCCCGATAGATGTGAAGGTGGGAGGTATAAGAAAATGAGCAGTCTTTGCTATACAATAAAGTTGTCTCCATAGAATCCACAGATCGGAGGATTTCTGAGTCTCAAGGAGGATGTGAATGGTAGGGCCCCCCGCCACTCGTGATAAGGCTCAGCCACACACAGGGTCCAGGAGTCACCATGGTGAATTCCCTCCAACCTTGTGCTGGTACCAGGGATGGAACCCAGGGGGGATTCTACCTCTGAGCTACACCTGTCGTACTTTTTAATTTTGAAATAGGGTCTTGCTAAGTGGCTAAGGCTGTCCTCAACCCTGTGATCCTTTTCTCTCAGCTTCCAACATACTGAGATTACAAGCATGTGCCAACACATCCACCTGCATTAATTTTCTATTTGCCCTAACAGATGTTGGGACTCTTAAAGAAGGGGATTTTATTTTTTCTTTTACATCTCTGATTCCTTAGTGAGTTTTTCATAGAGTAACTCCTTAAGAAAGATTTGCCAAACCAATATACTTACTTTGATTTCCTATTTCCAGATATGACTGCCCTTTAGCTAGTAAGTTATTTGGAAAACAAGAACTATTCATGTTTAATGTGACCCAGGGTCACTGCATGGAGACTTAAGGTTTGACTTGCTAGTCTGCCTACACATAGCACAAGGTCAGCACTTAGATATTGTTCCCTTTAAAAAATAGACGTTGGCAGTACTTTAAGTATGCATTTAGAGCTAGTGTGATCGTGAAATTCTTGCATCCAGATCTGACTTGTGTCACAATATCCTGGATGTATCACCTAGTGCCCTCTGGGACTCAGTTTCCCTCTTCTTAGCTGGGTGATGGTAGACTAGAAGAGGTGGCATCTCTCATGCCAGCATGGCCCTGGACCGTGGCTGTGTTCCCTCTTCATGTCTTGCTGTTCCGGAGTCCCTGTAGAAGAGTACACCAGATGTGCAGAAGCTGAGGGAGTAGTCCTTCTGATAAGGTGGCCACTGCTCTAGCAGTGTCCAAAGCACAGGAGGGAGCGTCTGTTTGAACCTCACAGCAGAGGATCATGTGTATGGCGGCTCCAAGTGTGGGCATCTTCAAAAGCACAGTGGAAGGATCCCTGTATTGAGACCTCAAAGTCCTGGATCCTGGCCCAGTCTTGCTGCTATCTGACCTTGGGCAGATGACAGCCTTGTCAACCTGTTTCCTCAGAATTAAGTTAGGTGGCTGCTGAGCCGGCTGCAGTCTCTCCTGATGTGCCCTCTGCCCCAGATGTCCCAGGGAGTACCTGCTTCCTTTTCACTCAGTTAAAACATTTCAGTACCCAGTCAATGCCTCTTTCAGTCCTGCAGGCACCTGCCCCACCTGCTCCTTGCCAGAGGATCTCGTCCTCAGGGTTGGCAGGGTTCCTCTCCACAGGACCTTGGCTGATGGCCACAGACCGCACCACGGGCCTTGGACTGGCGTCCTGCCCGTGAAGACTGCTGGGAGGAAGCGGGAACATCAGTGAAGACAGCTCCTATCAAAGCCGCCCAGGCACAGAGGCGCAGAGCGCATGGCACTCAAGCAGGTGCCGCTCTCCCTTGAGAGCCACAGTGGGATGAGGGGAAGTGTGCTTGGACATGCGCTGCCACCACGGCATCAGGGTTTGTGTCTTAATTCTTCAGTGTGTGAGTTACTGAGCATCTTCCCCAAGAATGATAAACCAGCGAGTCAGCAGAATGCACAGCACGCTGGACTCTTCCCTGGTCCCAAGCGGGGATACCCTGAGCTTTGCTCTATCTGCCTTTGTCACGATTGATCATCTTAATAGGAAAGAACCAAGTCAATACACCATAACTCAAAATAATTGCTTCCTATTTCTGTTTATCTGAATGTTAAGCTTAAGCAAAACAGATGCTAAATGTCTCAGACATACTTGCAAATAAATCTTAGGAGGAAAGTAAAAGCAAATATTTGTAAAGAGCTTTATAGTTTGCAAAATGTTTCCACATATTGCCTCTTGATAGCATCTGTGCTGGAGCTGCCTCAGGTTCTCCTGGCCCTTGGCCAGCTGTGTACTGCAGGGCACATCTGGCACAGCAGGAGAAGCCTCTGGAGGAGGCTCAAGGTCAGAGCTATAGTGAGCACGGCTTTGTATGCAGCTGGATGTCCTTTGATGCTTGGTAGGGTAGGTTGCAGGCATGAGGATAAAGACCTGTCTCTGAGCTAAGCTGTGTGGACAAGCTATTACTTCCGCAGAACCTCTGTTTCCACAGCTATGATCTAGAGATAGCCCCGACCTCAGTGTTGTCAGAACTAAGTAGAATAATGCAGGTGATTAGCACTAGGTGGTCTAAAATGTAAATTTCCCTCTTCTTTAGTTGTTTACAACTCAGTGTGATGGATGGAGAGAAAACTTTACAGAGAGAAATGATTATGTTTTGAAGGAGAGCAGACCAATCAAATTTATATAGGATTTTTTTATGTTTTAGGAATGAAATTAAAAATCAATAATAATCAATATCTGGAGAGAGGACATCCTGTAATGGTGGAATATTCTGCCTTTGTTGATTTCTCTATAAAATGGCATTATGTAGATGGAAAGTATTTTAGGATCGCTCTTCTCTCTGGCCTATTTGGTCCTCATGTTCCCCCAGATCAGTGAATGGGGTCTGTGCTCTCCATGGATGGGGGCTGCTAGTCTACTCCCTGGATCACCTGACAGAGCCCCCAGTGTCTGAGCACCTGCCACAGCTGCTCTGAGGGCACCTGGGGGACTGAAATGTTCCAAAGAAGCCTCTGCTCTGCAGGGGAGAGCTCGGCTGCCTGGGAAGGGTTCAGGGGAAGCTTTGGCCCCCAGAGAGCTGAGCGCAGCAGGAGGATGGGCCAAGTCCCTTCTTCAATTGCCTGGCTTCCTAGTGCAGTTCTGTTATGCTAATGGCAATGAAAATTAAACTTCACTTTGAATATTTTACTACCTTAGTTTATGTGTTCTCCAATTGTTATCTAGTCTTTAATGCTGCAGAAGTTATAATATCTCACAAAGGAAGAACATACAACTAAAACAAACTCCCCCTACACATGCAGAGAGACAGGGAAATAAGGACTCTGTCTCATTTCAGCCAGGTCACCCAGGTGGCCTGAGGAAGGGCCAGAGGAGGAGAGGAAGGGTACCCCCTGGGTGCCACCCCCTGCTCAACATGGAGTGGGATGTTCAGTGATGAGGGCTTATGTAATCTGTACCACAGTCCACAGGAGGCCGGTTACAGTCCTATAGTGAGTACCTGGTGAAATCATGTCTTCCGCCTTTCCAGCTGTTGCAGGAGTCTCATTACCTTCCTCCTGCTTGGTTGCTGTGGCTGGGGGTTGGTTTGCGGTGGTATCACATGATTCCCTGGCCACGTGCCACCACATAAGTCACCATGAGTGTCCGGTGCCCTGGAGGGGCCACCAAGGTTGAGGGCCCCATTCCTGGAGGACCATTGCCCCCCCTACCCCCATCTCTACAGGCCTGTGAGGTGCAGGGAGCCTGCCTTGGGCCTGGTCTGCACTTCTGCAGGCTCCTTACTGAGGGAGTGCAGGGACTCCTCAGCCGCCCTCCTGTGGGAGATTGCAGCCCCCAGCTGGAAGAGGCAACAGTGCAGGGCAGCTCAAGGACGTCCCAGCAGTCCCCAGTTTCTTTCCCAGGGTTCTCCTTGGACTCTCGGCTTTTGTGGTTACCCTGGAAACACAGCTAGCAGACTAGCAGGACAGATGGCCAACTTGTCTAGGTGTTTGACTTCCTGGGCTCAGGATCCTGCCGTCTCCCCTGCATCCTAACCTCAGCGATCTCAGAGGAGCATGCCAACTGTCCAGGTGGAGGCGGCCCAGTCGGTCCCTCCGATAATGCAGTGGCTATTCACAAGCCTCACCTGCAGCTCAGAATGCTTCCTATTCTGGGGGTCCTTTCCAGTATCTCCCAATATATGGCAAGGAAATGATCAGCAGGAGCTCCTTAAGTTTACATTTTTTAGTGGTTAATTCCCAACTCAGCTAGGATTCCATGTTGTGTGTGTGTGTGTGCTCAGTGTGTCTTAAAGGAATCTAGGCTTCTTGTGGCTTCAGAGGTTTCCACAGAACAACGTTGATTCTAGATGTAGCCTCTAAAATCATGGATTTTCCCTTATGTTAGTGCACATTACCTGGCTGGAGAGGCGGGCTTCCAGGGGGTTCTCTGTCCTGCTCAGAGCTCTGGAGTGACATTTCCCCATGGTCTTCACATTCTCGTTCAATGGCACAGGATCATGTCACTTTCAGGTGGAATGCATTTTTTTCCCCTAAATATTCTTCTCTGCCAGTGCTCTTCAGTATTCAGACCAGGCAATAGGCCCTGGGTCACCCTTGGATGCAGAATAGAATTTTACAAATGTGTACATTTAAGGCGCGTATGGATTTTAGCTTCAGGTCACAGAAATCTGGAAAGGCCAGCATCTTTGAGCCAAAGACCTACGTGTCTCCTGCGAAACAATTCTTCCTTCTTTCCTTCGAGGCTTTGGCTGATCCTCGGCCTCAAATTCTTTTTTCCTTTCTTAAATTCTTTCATTACCTCCCTAACTTAGTTTTGTTAGCTATTCATTTCACAGGAAGGACAAGGAATGTGATTTCTTTTTTCTGATTTAACATTTCTCTGGCAGTGGCTGGCTGTGAGGCAATCCCTCCCGCATCTCCATCGGCTTGGGTCTGCTGTGTTCCTGGGCAGCAGGCTCCCCCTCCTCCTCCGGGGCCCTGGGCCAGGGCACCAGGGGCTCTGCTCTGCAGTCCCCATTCCTGCCATCCCAGAACCCTGGCCGTTGTCAGTGGTTCCTGTGTCACTGCATACTCTGCTGTCACCTCCGCTTCCAGCTACTCTGGGCCCGGGGTAAGGGAAGAGGCATTGGCAGGTGTTGCTTCCACAGCCAGTGCTGCCTGTCCACTTGAAGCCCTGTGGATGGAACCTCTCCCTGTGGTCAGCTGGGCCGGGCTCAGGGGCTGCCCATACTCTTCTTTCTTGTGAACACACACACACCTGTACTTTGTCACCTGCTTGATCTGTGACCTGGGGAAAGGTTTTCTGTCCACCTCCTCCTCTTGTCACTGCTCAGTTCTACACAACTGAGTACTTCCATGCTAACCATTGGGGGGCCCAGCCTGGGCCAGTCACAGCCCCCACCCCACCCAGTTCCACGCCGCTCCCTGATCTCGGGACTTGGGGCAGGCTCCCTCATTCAGATTTGGGCCCGAGCACATGCCGCATGTGAGTCCTTTGGGCCCTGTAGGAGGTTCTTTCCCCATCTCTGGATTCTCTGAGAGGATAACTCCCTCCCCATCCCTAGGCTCCTTGGAAAGATCTCTCCCTCCAATCTCTGGATTCTCTAAGAGTGTCTTCCTCCTCACCTCCTGGCTCTCTAGATCTCTCCCTGCCTGTCTGTGGGCTCCCTGGAAGGATCTCCCCCTTCTCACCCCCTGGCTGGCTGGATCTCTCCCTGCCCATCGGTCCTCCATTCACGCCCACCTCCTTTCCCTGGGGTTAGTTCCTCTGCTCTAGCACTGAGCGGGATACTGAAGCATCTAGAGGAGTTACTGGGACTGGGCAGGAAAGCCCCCACCGTCCTCAAGTGCAGAACAAGTCACACGTTAGCCTCACCTGAGGCGCCGCTGTTTAGCTCCAGCCTTCTGAGCAGCCCTGATCCCCCAGAGTCATCAAGATGCTGGGCTTGGGTCACTGCATTGCTCTAGAGTTTACACATCCAGCTCTCCCCCGGGTCTCTCCGTTGCTATTTCAAGATGAAGCAGGGAAGAAATCATCTGTAATTCATCACTATAGATACTGACTTGAAGGGCTGGGAATCATGCCGCTGAGGCCCTGAGGCCAGAAGGGCCTGCTTTGGAAGGCAGGGCTATAAAAACTTGTTTGTGCTCTGAAAGTGGGGCTACAAACCACAGAACTGTCTTCACTCTGATGGGTTTTAATTTTCTGTATAATAAAGGCACTTACTGTATCCTGAGCAACGCGATGAGCCTCTACTTAGATCTTAATTCCCATCCTGTCCAAGTCGGCTGCTGCCCTGTCCTGTTTTAGGTGAAAAGCTCAGGTTCAGGGGGCAAGGCCAGGCCCCGCTCCCTGGTGGTAAAGCCCCGGGACTCCTTGTTTGTCCCTGTGATTGATCAGAAACTGCTGCACCAACAAGGTTTTTCCAGCTGGTTTTCAAAGAACATTTTCATCGTGATCCTGTGACCTCAATCTATAATTAAAGGGAAAGAGATCTTATTGAGATAGCCACATTTAACTCGCTTAACTAGGTGCATGCTGAGAAAATTATCTACGAGAAATGAACAATTCACGATTAAAAAGAGCCAAGCTTCAAAGAAGGCTTGATTTTAACAGGGGGATTTTTCAGCACAATAGTGTTCAGCAATCAGTTATGGAATAACTGCTTACACACTCAGCCCTACTACTGAGCTAGTGATACCTGGAGTCCAGCTGACCTGAGGGTTCACAGGTCCTCCAGGTTCCCGTCCTGGACGCAAGTGTTGGAGGCAGTGTGGTCAGCTGTGTCACCTGGCTGGAGGCTGAGCAGAGGCCTGTGGGTGGCTGTGATGTGAGACACAGCCAGCCCAACAGCCAGGACAGTGTCACTGGCCGAGTGAGCTCAAATCCTGAAAGGGACAGGAAAGACAGGGAGCGAGGAGTGACATGGGAGATGTAGCATGGCTGATGGGCATGCAGCCCCAGGACCAGTGGGCCAGCAGTGGGCAGAGTTGCACCTGACCCTGGACGAGGACAGGCCCTCTGTACATCTGATGCACAGGCAGCCTCAGGACCAGTGGGCCAGCAGCAGGAGCTCCCTCTCCCATCTACCTGTGGCTTCATCCTAGGCTGCAGTGGGCCTCCTGACACTCGTGGCAACTCTGTCCTCGCTCCTGTCCCTCCTGTGGCTGCCCTCCATGCCAGGGTGCGGCCCCAGCTGCCCAGAGGGCCTTCCCGCCCTCCATGCTGTGGTCATCATGAGGGCTGCCCCCAGGGCACACGTCTGTAGCCTGCACGTCCCATGCAGTTGCACAAGTAGGTGCCACCGTGTTATTCACTCCTGCAGTGGGGTCCCTGTTGTGGCTTCACTCTTGGGTGCGTGTCTGCGGCTCCTAGTTTTGGCTGGTCAGATGCTCACCTGTCTCAGAGACCGCCAATGTGGGATGTGGTGAACCCCATAACCATTGTCTTCATTTGCACCGTGGTGATGTGGCGTGCCTTTGCTGAATGGCTATGCGTGACGTGGGGTTAGCTCAGCCTGCTGGGGGCCCTTGTACTGCCTGGTGTCCCTGGGACTGATGCTCAGGCACCCGCCCATCCCCCTGGAGGGCTTCCGATTGGGAAGTTCTGTGACTCTGCACCCCCTTCCCCAGTGTGGTGGCTGGGTGCAAGGTGATTGAATGACTGTAGGACGTTCTAGCACAATGTAACATCACAGATAACACAAACTTTCTCATGTGTGTTTTTAGCAAATCACAATTTATTCAAATTATCATTTTTATATGTTTCCCCCCTCCCACCTAGATACTAGAAATACACTTATTTCAACTCTTTCATGCCATCTTTTTTTTTTTTTTTCCCATGGTGGTACCTGGCAGAAAGTCAGTGCCTGATAGGTGTGAGGGACAGAATCAGAGCCTAAATGGCTTCCAGTTTGTGGCTTGTATAACATTAAAACAAAATTTAATTTCCTGAAGCCTTTCCTCCACAAGTTAACATTCCCTGGACTGACTTGTAGAAGCGGAATGCAGCTCAGTGTGCAGATGAATTAGACGCTCGACACTTACTTTTACACTGCTTTCTCCGGGGCCTTGCAGACGTACACTGCTGCTGGGAACAGGAGAGAGACCTTCAGAGCTGCTTAATCAGCACTTTGCTATTTTAATTTTGTCTTTCTCTTTATAAATTTGATAAGCTAAAGTGGCATTTCATTACTGCCTTAATTTGCATTTTGAGATTATTGATACTGGCAGTATAAAGTAGGCAAGCTCTGGCTTATCTGAAACATGAGCAATTTGGGTTTCGACGTGGATTATCGTGTTCAAGGTGCGTTGACTGTACTTGGGGTTGGAAGAGGCGTAAGCAGCGTTCTAGATCACCCGAGAAGGAAGTAGATCACATCCAAAGCTCACACTGGGCTTCTGGGTCAGACATAGCAGGGAACTAATTTCCAACCCAGTTCACTTTCCCAAGGATGTGTGAGTGTGCCGGGAGCCCCGAGGGCTTTCACCAGTGCCAGCTCAACATGGTGCCAGCAAATTGAACCGCGCTGGTGCAGAATTGCAGCTCAGTTGTCACAATGTCAGTCAATGTCATAGGTTTGGTGTCCTCTGCAAGAGTGAAGTACCAGTGTGGTGTTGGGATCATAACTCACTGGCGCAGGGCAGCGAGGGGTCTCTGTGGTGCCAGAACCAGCCTTGTCTGGGTGGGAAGCATGGCGCAGTGCTGTGCCGTGTCCATTCCCTGGTGCAGCTCTGTGCTGTGGTGGATGAGAGGTAGCCATTGAGGAGTCAGGAGGAAGCACATCTAGTATTTCTCTGCACCTTTCTGGGGGTCTATAATTACTTGGCATTTTCCATTGCCTCTGAAGGGTTCCTGGCGTATTGGCTAAGATCGCTGCCATCCTCGGTGGGCCAAGCCCTTCCCTCCACTTTGCAACAGCGCTGGCCGGTGCCATGGGCTGCCTGCTGAGCTCTGCTTCTAGTGCTACCTGCACTCAGCGTGCCCCATCGTCAAGGAGTACCCTAGGAACCCCTCCGATACCCCAAGCCTTATTGTTTCCTGTTGCCAGAGCACCCCGGCCCTGTGCCTTTTGCAGTAGGGATTCTAGACCTATGGTTTGGAGAATCTTTTTGACACGCTCTTACCAAGCTTCCTTCTTGCACCTCGTCACCCAGATGCTATTTCCTGGGATGTGCTCTAGATGTCTTACAACCAGCATGATCAGAAGTCGGCTTCAGGGGGAGTCATGAGGCAAAGGCAAGCAGGGCAGGAAATGCCCATGGGCTGCCAGGCCAGCCTCCACCCAGCCCAGCCTTGCAACCTCCATGGGGCTGGCGGCCTCCAGAGA
>PVLC010016061.1:0-36141 GCA_004027655.1 Graphiurus murinus
TGCTTTCTCTAAAGGAGAAATTTATCAACACTGTTGTCAGTGGGTAAGTATTTAAGATGGTGCCCACTCAGAAGGGTTTGCCTGGTGATAGTGCATTCAGTGCTAGGTTCCTTGAATACCAAAGGATATTAAGAATGTAATTTTGCTAGAAGTGAATGCCACAAACAGAAACAAGTCTCCTCAGGACAAAGAGGTAAGTTAAAAGTCACTGTAGATATATTAATCCCCATGTCTAGATTCAGTTAGCTATTTTACATGAATATAGATGGGGCGGATGATATACTGTATCAGAAAAGGCAGATATATATTTAAGTTTTAGCCCTCAGCAAGGTTATTTTCTTTCCCCAGCCTCAGTTCTCTAATCAGAAAGATGGAAATTATATAACTCTGTGTGGGCTTTCTTTATGGTGTTAACTGGAATGATTTATGTGGAGTCCCTGGCACAACTGCCTTACAACTCAAACATATTTCCTCAATATTAGTTCCTTTCTCTTAGAAAGCTATTATATAAAATGAGAATCTGACCATTTGCAGATTTAGAGTAACAAAAACCATAATTAAGAGCAGCACAACACAGCTTCTTATATAATAAAGGACCTGGAGGCAGGCAAGAGCAAGAATGGCTCAGGAGGTTAATAATTTCATGGCTACACACTGAAGTTCTTTGGCTTTCCTTTCTGATTACAGAATGGATGCGGTTTTTGTTTGTTTGTTTGTTTTTGTTTTGTTTTGTTTTCTGGGCATCACATGTACACTTGAGATGGGAAGGCACAAATGGTGACAGATTGTTTACTAGAAAATTATAAGAACTTCTAGAAGTTTCTCATTAAATTCTCCCTTAATGTTAACAGGTATTTTGGGTCATGAAGCTAGGTCTAGCTTCAATGGAGGCTCTTGCTAAACTCAAGCTGATTTTTAAAAAAATTTTATACTGAGGTTTGATCCCAGGGGGCCTATACCCCCAGCTCCCTTTTCAGTTTCTTTTTTTTTTTTTTTAAACAGGGTCTTCCTTTGTTGCTGAGGCTGGACTCAAACCTGTAATCCTCCTGTCTCAGCCTCCCAAGTACTGAAATTCTTGGTGTGTGCCACCAAGTTGAAATTTAATTATTATGGTGATAGTTTCAGGGAGGAAGGATTTAAGAGATGATCAATTCATGAAGATTCTACCCTCATGAATGGACTAATGCTGCCACTGCAGGTGTGGGCTAGTCATGGAAGGAGTGAGGAAAGCAAGCTGTCTCCCCACTGCATGTTTCCTTCTTCTTTCTCTCCTTCTTTCTCTCACATTCTCCTGGCAGGTGATGCCCTCTGCCATGTTAAGAGGTGAAAGGGGGTCCTCATCTCATTTCATGTCGTCTGTCGATCTTGAACTTCTCAGCATCCTGAACTGTGAGAAATAAATTTATTTTCTTTGTAACTTTCCAAGTCTGTGATAGTCAGTTATAGCAGCAGAAAATAGACTAAGAATTGGGAAGTGCAGAGCAGGATACCATGCTAGAATAGAACTAATAATGATCTAGGGCTAACAGGACCTCTGCTCTGGAAATAGATTTCCTCTTCTATCATGCTGAAGAACTAGTGCCCTATTATATAGAAACTGCAGAAACAAAAGAGAACTCTGTGCTTCAAGAACTTGCAAAACACTGAGGAAGTCTTGGGAAGACTAGAGGCTGCCATGAATGGTGTGGGCTCTTGTGGTCTTGGATGGCTGCTACCAGGCCCAGAGGACAACAGAAAGTGGCAGGAGAGAGTAAGCTAGAGGAAAACACTTGTTTCTACTTTCTCTTCCCTGCATTGCTCTGGATGATCATGGCCTTCACCTTTGTGATGATTTGGGATGAATAATGCCAGAGAAGCCACTGTGTTTGGAGAGCAGACACTGTATGATCTCTTCTTTTAAATTTGTTTAGGTGTACTTTATGGCAAAGTATTTGGTCTATCTTGGTGATCTTGGTGAATATTTCACATAACTTGAGAAGAATGTGTATTGATGTGGATGAAAAAAGTAGCCTATGGACATCCTGTGCATTCAGTTCACTGATGGTGTTGTTGGGTTCAGCATTTATATGTTTTTATTTTCTCTCCTTTCTTGTTTTCAGTTATGCTTTTTTTTGGTACTTGTTTTAATGGTAAACTTAGAGTTTGTAATGTTCATTTGCATTCCAAATCCATTTTCCAATGACATGAAACCACTTTGCAGATATTTGAGGACTGCATAATAACAAAGAAAGCAATCCTAATCCTAACTGATCCTTCATGTCTCTTGTGTCATCATTGTCACTCGTTTGACTTATATATAAGCATAAATTAGCTTGTAGATATAGTGCACATATACATAAGCATACACAATCAAATATATTGTTGATATATTAATTTGAACAAACATCCAGTAGATTAATAAAAAAGTTTTTGCTTTACCTTCCCTTATTTCTTCTTTGATGCTTTTTCTCCTTTTATGTATCTGAGTTTCTGACCTATATTATTTCCTTCTCTCTAAAAAACTTCTTTTAACACTTCTTGCAAGGCAAGTCTTTTTGCAATACATTACTTCAATTTTAGTTTGTGAAAATTTTCATTTCTCTTTTAATTTGGAAGAATAACTTAATAAAGTACAGAATTCTACATTGTTTTTATTCTCTCTCAAAACTTTGAATGTTTCACCCCATTCTAATTTCACTCCATCTATACTTGTAAGTTTTCTGAAGATAAATTGGATATAATTCTTATCTTTATTATTTTATAGGTAATGTGTTTCCCTGCTCTAGCTTGTTTCAAGATTTTTTCTGCAGTTTGAATATGGTATGCCTCAGTGTATTTTTTTTTTTACATTTATCCTGAGCTTCCTGCTTCTGTGTTTTGGTGTCTGAATTGAATTTAATTCTGGGGAAATTATCAGTCATCATAGTTTCAAACATTTTTTATCTTTTTTTTGTTTTTTCTTTTGCTTTCTTCTGGTTACACCATTTGTAGTTGCTCACAGTTCTTGGGTATTCTTGGATATTCTTTTCTGATTTTCTTCTCTTTTTTTCAATCTCTTTATTTTTCAATTTTGGTATTTTCTATTGAAATATTCTTACACTAAAAAATTATTTGGTTGGTCATGTCCAGTTTGCTAATAAACCCATCAAAAGCATTTTCATTTGTATTAATGTTTTTGAATCTAGCATTTCCTTTTTTTTCTTAGGATTTCCGTCTCTGCTTATATTGCTCATCTGTTACTACAGGCTTCTTATTTTATCCCTTAGAAATTTTAACAACTATGATGAATAAGATAAAAGCAACTGCTATAAATAAGCCTTAGGTAAAGCAGTATATTTATCAGGAGGAAGAGAAGAATGCTATAGTCCTATGATTAGGCCTCATCTTTTAATGAGTTTGTGCCTTTGGTTTGTGAACTCCACAAGTGTTTCTCCTTCTCCTCCCACTATCTTATGTGGGACAAGATGGCTAGAGTGTGCTGCAAGTTGGATATTTTTCTTCCTCCAGTTTTCTTCTGTGAGGCATTAATAAAACCCCAGGATGTTAGACACTGAAAACATAGTTTCTCCTGAGGGTAGATCTTGCTAAGAATAGCTTGCTCTTGTCATTTCAAATGGTTCCATTTGTGCTTCCTTTGCCAGAAGCATGAGGAGTTTTCTCTGATATTTACAGTGAGAACCTGAGCTAAAACTCACGAGAGAGGGAGGGGCCCTAACTGGGTCTTCCTGGAGATTTTTCTTCTCACACTGGTCCACACTAAGACTCCAGTCAGTCATCCATCACAGTGCAGGTCTTCACACCCCAAAACCAGGTCCCCTGGAGGTTTCTGCTCATGAGTTTCCACTCTGGTAAGATGTGAGTTTCTATATTCACATCTTTCCCTCTCTAATTTTGGGGTTGTTTACCTCTTGACTCAGTTATCTTAGGGATGTGAGAGAAGTTTATAACTTTTTAGTTTGTTCAGATTTTGACTGGCTATTTCTAAACTCTTATAAGTTAGAAATCCTAGAGAAAAGTGACAGGAAGACAGAAAATATATGTGAAAATAGAAAATATTTTTTTTAAAACAATGGGTTAAAAATTTGTTGCAGTTAAATAATATAAAATACTTTCTGATTGAAATAAATTATTAAAAATAAATAGGATGGAGAAATAATCACACTGCAAAGTTAGAAAATAGGCCATATAATCAGTCATAAAAGGAGCTTTATTAAATTCTTAAAAATCATCCTACAGATTTCCCTCTCTACCTAAACTATAATAAAACTGAAGTAGATATTTAAATGATAGCTTTATTTTTTATACTTTTATTGGTGCATTATAGTCTCACATCATACTGTAGTTAATAGTGGTAGGGATATTTTAGGAGAAAAGCTAAGTATGTTACTAACTGACCCTTAAATTAGAAAAAAAGAAATAAAAAGAAAATTTAAAATAATAAATATTCAGAATTATTCGATATTTAAAAAGATTTTATCTTATTTTGTGGGAAATATCTAACATAGTGCTCACATGGACATTATACCTTTAATTACAGTTAATATGTCTAAATAGATGGTTTGTGCAAATGAGCTAAACATTTAACAGAGGAAACCCAAAGAAATGTGATATAAAGGGATAAAGATAAAATCAGAAATCAGTGAAATAAACAGGAGAAAAAATTAACCAAAACTATTTCTTTTGTAGAGAGAAGTATCTTTTTGACGAGACTGAACAAGAAAAATAGAAAATGTGCAAATTAAATACATAAAAAATGAAATATATTGATATAAAATATTCAAAAGCAAAATCATGTCATGAACTATACAATGATAATTTTAAATTTTATAAACTTGGTCTTATTTGACTCCAACAACTAGATAAATAACAAAAATAATTTTTTTTCATTTTGTTTATTAAGAGAACAACAGAGTTACTAGATTACATGCAAGCCAAGGGAAATGATCACGTTAAAAACTAATACATCATATTGTTTTCCTTGAAGAAAACAGATTCACATGCCATCAGGACACTTAGGAGGTGATTTCAGAAAACACTGGTAGAGAAGTGTGAAAATGATTTAGGGAAAGGGAGGTAATTTTAATAAAGGGCTTTGTGCTGGTCACAGTGGCACATGCCTTCAATTGCAGTACTTCGGAGTCTAAGGCAGAAGGATGAGGGTTGCAGGTTGGAGGCCAGCCTCAGTAATTTACCAAGGACCTCAGCAACTTAGGAAAACTCTATTTCTAAATAAAAAATTAAATAGGGCTTAGGATATAGCTTGAAGATAGAATGCCTTTGGATTAATCCCCAGTACCACATTAAAATGAATGAATGAACGAAAGAACGAATGAATGATGAACAGCTTTGTAAGCAAGAAGGTCACCACTCTGAGCCCCTGGGGATATTTCAGCAGGTAAGTAGGTAAGTTCTGGGACTCAAATTAGGACCCAATAGTCACTCACTGAGGAACATGGAGGTTGGATTGTTTATAAATGAATCCCCATCATTTATGGGTTGGGAACTGCTGTCCATAATTAAGATGTTGCCAAATAAGTCAGTATTTCATAGTATTAAATATTACCTGAAATTAATCTTAGTTAATATAATTCAAAATGTGTTATTCCTTGGGTCAGCATCTAATCTTAAAAAAAAAAATCATTTCCTCTATACAAAAAAGTATGCAATATATATGTACTAAAATGCTTTCTTCCAAAAAGTATATTTTGTACTAAAACTGCTTGTTTCTTTTATCTACAGTTGCTGTATGAGCTAATTAAATTTGAATATTTAGGAATTTTATTTCTGAAGAAAAAAAAATACTCTTGGCTTTTCATGGAAGAATGCTCCCTATACTTTCTTTAAAAGTAAAAATTTAAAGTAATTTCCTAATATTTCTACTTCCTCTTCCAAGTGAAATTTGGTTTAAGGGTGAGAAGTTGAAGAAAAAATCTGTCTTCAACTCAAATAAATACAATGCAGTCTTTGAATTAAACTGCAGAAATGTTCACTTCTTATGTAGATGGCTTAAAGCTAGGTCTGCTTCCCCTGCAATGGCTCATTAGCTCTGGACACATTTTTCCCTAGATAAATATAAAAGTGCCTCCTAATTAGACTTCACTGGAAATGGCTGAATTACTTGATTCATTCATGAAAACAGAAAAAAAGATTATCTTGGGAGGCCAGCATGAACGATAGTGAGGATTACCATGGTGATTTTAAAATCTGAGTTAAGTTACATGGAATTTTCAACAATCCAACACCAGGAAATACACAGTACTCACAAGCACTCATTCCCTTTCAGTAAGGGCTTTTATACTCCTCATATTTTTTCATCTTACCTGGAAGTGTTTTGTTCCTGATACAACCCTAACCCACCAAATAACTCACAGTGCAAATTATTAATGATAAATGGAATGGGATGTGCAATATTAAATTTGGAGATGTAACCCCTTTCCATTTGCAATGCTGGTATTCTTTTGTTAAATACTTTTACTGGTACATTGTAATTATACATGATAGTGAGTTTTAATGTGATACAAACATACATGCACACCTCAGTTGGTCTAATTTCCTTTGGATCTCACCCTACACCTGCCTTCCCCGTACATGTTAGTGAGATTGGTGGTGATATCCTTCTGTATGAACATAGCATTATTTGAACTGTTTCCTTTATCAATTCTCCTTTTTTTCCTCCCTATTTTCCCTCCCATCCCCTTTTCCTATTCACTTTGTCTCTCCTCATTAAGCTGAAGTCCTCTTTCTATTTTTGTTCTATCTTCCAAATATGAAAGAAAACATGACTCTTCACCTTCTGAGACTGGCTAATCTCAATTAGCATAATCTTTTCTAGTTTCATCCAATTTCCTGCAAATGAGATGTTTGTTCTTTATGGCTGAATAGAATTCCATTGTGCGCATATCCATTTATCCATTATCTGTTGATGGACACTTATATCCTTTATGAACGTTTCTTCTTACCTGGGCTATTGAAAAGACTTCCAATCTATTTTTTGCACGAAGGGCTTAGCTTTTCTCTAGAACTGTCCATATAAGACATTCACTCTAGGTATTTACAGAGTTCCTCATCCTTTCTCCATCATTACACCTAAAACATTATCCTGTTTATTAGATTGCATCTTATACCTATGTGGTCCCTGTCAATCATGGGATATCTGTTGTTTTTCACTATAGCACTAGGATCTAGCATATGGAAAGCACAGTATGTAGAACATGAAGAGTATGGTGTGAAAAAGATTAAATAATAAATTTACCTAATCTGAACATGCCAAATTAACATTTTTATAGATGACAGAATAAAATCCAAAATAAAAAAATATGAAACAGATCTTCCTGAGAAGAAAATTCTTCTACTGTCCTAGCACATTTCCATTTAGTCTTTCAGCAGATGCCATGACCAGAGGGTACTCATCTTTTTCGTAACATGTCATTGTGTCTCTCTTCTTCATAATTAATCTCAACATTTCATTCTGTAAATTAGCAAATACCTTAAATTACAAGAAATGTAACTGAGTGCCTGTTACTCTCTACTTTGATTCTGCAATCAACATTTTGTTTCAGATCATGTATATAACAATCTATCTACCTAATTCATCTGATTTTTATCCATCACAGAGTAAATAGCAGATATCAGTGTACTTTATCCCTAAACTTTTCAGCATGCTCATATTATATATACATATATTATAACTTAAACACCTGTTGGAATTTTTAAAAGTGAAATTAACAGAGTGAAATGCCATTTGATCCTCATTATATTTTTATTGTTCTTTTATTGAAATTATCATGTTAGTAGTATTGATTAATATTTCAATTTTGCTTAAGCCTAAATAACTTCATTTATAATTGCAAAGATGCAAGATGCCTCTGGTGAAGTTATTGTAGCTTAATTTCATTCTTAGAAATCACCAATATACTTTTAAATAAATATTTGATTAGTTATCATCTATTCTTCACCAAGTACTTATGGATTTCTTGGTTTGAATCTTTTACATATGCAAAATGATAATAATTAAAAATATAAAATCCAATCCAATCTATATATCAGTGATGAAGAAAAGTTAGAACTTTTAAAAATAGTCATAAAATAGTATGCATATAATTTGATAGATTTCACTGTATGCTTTTTAAAAATAGTTCAATAGATAATTTATATATTTTCATTTATATGTTTTATCATGGTATTTGGGGCTTATAAATAACTTTAATAATATATAATATTCTTCTTTTAAGTAGATGAAAATATGGATATAACTAAGGTAAAAATACTAATACATTATTTATATATGTACATGCTTATCATATATTCAATATATACCTTTTCATTCACTCTACTTTAGATGTTATTTTATTCCACTTATACAATATAACTATATTATCTTCCACAGAGTGAATGAGTTAAAGTATATCATAAGAGTATTTTCCCCTGTGCATAACGATCACCTTTTATTTGACTTTTTAATGCTATTTGTATCCATGTGGCTTGCCAAAGCTTTTAAACTATTGATCTGTGTGTCAGCTATAACATTACATTTTCATAACACACATTGTCAGTTATCATCATATACTGTACTTTTCTTACTGGGCCTTGTCCTCTTAGTGTGTAAGCTTCCTGGTTTTATGGGTCACCTTTAAAAGCTATCATTGATCATTCCAAGCATTAAATCTAATGATAAAATCTTCCTAGTGCAGTGCTGTTAGTTGATACTTTCTGCTGGATTTGGAGCACTGGTTTTGGAAGTAGGAATCATAACTTAGTTTCTTGGTCTTATTGTCACTATCCAGATGATGTTGAAGGGTCACTTCATCTGTATGAGTCTGGTTTCCTTGTCCTTAAATTATTATATAATTATAACAACAAATGCCATGTTACTGTTTATTTTATTCCATTTACATACTATTACTACATTATCTACATTATGAAGATAAAATAATGTAAATGTTTTGTGAAGTATAAAGTACTATGTAGCTCATTATTTTTATACTGAATTATTCTATTATGAAACTGTAGAGAATATTGAGTACAGGGGCTGAGATTGTAGTTCAGTAGTATAGTTCTTGTCTATCATGCATGAGGCCCTGGATTTGATCCCCAGTACCACAAAAAAAAATTTGATATCATGAATATTATGTTGGTAAAGCAATGAGAGAAAGCTAGCTATATACCTCTATAAATCTCTAATACATTAAAAGCCCAGCCAAAAAATAACAATTTGAAAACAAAATTATTATTTCAATATATCTGGTATAAATAAATCAGCAGATGACTTTAATCTGCCCTCTTGTAAGCTGACAAAAATTATTTAAATGTTATTAAAAATACTTATTGCATTATAAAGACATCTAAATAACTGTGAGAACAAAAACAGTTATTAGCATAACTGTTCCTTACCTAGATATAAATGTCTGTGGTAAGGAGGATTTGAGTATGGTCCCCCAATTTTCTGCCCCTAATGTGTGCAGCCTGTCTTGGTATTCTTCCTTTGACTGAAATCAAGGCCTGTGAATATAGTGAGATATCTCTTCTATAATCAGGCCACTAATCAATTGACTCTGGTTTAATAAAAGAGAAATTGTCAGGAGCTCTGACAGAAGACAGCTGTGGTTGCAGGGAGGTTTCGTGGTGAGATGCCCAGGGGGAAGAATGCACATGAAGTTGCCATCTGGAGGAGAACAACAGCAGCTTTATCTTACAGACCTGTCCCTTACATAAGACTTCAGGGCAAAATGGCACATGTCCATGCCATTGAGACATGCACATGTGTGTTTCATTTTGCTGGTCATACTTACATAACGACATACATGCCCTGTCCTCACTGCAGGACTGTATTCCTTCTGGGCCCCACAGAGATGATCTAGATGGGCCTGACCTAGTCACATGAGCATTTTAAATCTCAGTCTTGAGATTAGTGACTGAAGTCAGAGATGTTGAGGGTATGAGAGCCCTGTGTTGAGGGCTGAGTGGCAAGGAACTGTGAAAGGAACCAGAGAGAGAGAGAGAGAGAGAGAGAGAGAGAGAGAGAAGGACTCCTCTCACCTCCATCAGCAGCAAGAGAACAGAGACTTAGTCCTTCAGCCACAAAATGGAATTCTGTCAATCATGAGATGAGCTTGAAAGAAGACTGCAGGCTCCAGAGAGAAAGGCAGGCACTAGCCATGATCTTACTTGTGAGACCCTGAGCTAATTCTCACCCAGATTCTTGACCCAAGGAAACTGAGAGGACACGTTTGTGCTGTTTTAATCTGCCCATTTTCTGGTAATTTGCTATACATGGAGAAAACTTCCTTGGGTGTTTTGTTATCAAGGTAAATAAATTCAACTCTGGTAGATAGAGGGATTTAAGCAGTGTATGCATTTTTTTTAAAGTTGTGAAAATTCTGCCAGCCTTGTTATATTTTTAAAATATTTTCCCACCAATAATGTATTTTAGTCAGGAAAAGTATACTCTAGGATCAATTATAGGAATAATCTCATATTATGAACAAATGTTAAAGCATTTTTGTGGATATCGTCATTATTCAAAATGTGAACAGGGACAGAGAGCATCAGCACTGCCTGGGAGCTGGTAGGCATGCAGAGTCTCCAGGCCCTCAAATCCCGCTGAGACATCACCAGCACTCACAGTGAAGCTGAGAAGCAAGGCTCCACCCTCTACATGTTAGCATAAACATCTCTAAGTACCTTTTGCTGGGGAGCACTTATCTTGCTCAAGAAGTGTCATAATACAGTTCCAAAAGGGACCCCTTTCCAGGATTTCAGGAAGGACTTGATTAGCCAGGGTTGGTGGTGCACACCAGTAGTCCCAGTACTTGGGAGGCTGAGACAGTAGAATCGCAAGTCTGAGATCAGTGCATAGTAATTCAGAGAGATTATATTTCAAAATAAAAAGTAAAAAGGCTGGGAACATAGCTGTAGAATGCCCCTGGGTTCAATCCCCAGTAACCCTCCCCCCACCAACCCAAACACAAGGAAAGATGTAACTACCTCTAATAAGGTTGTTGAAGAAAGACATATTCACATGATATCATTGCTCTGAATTGGAGTTTAGTAGCTTTAAAAAAATACTGTTTTTGATAGCCATAAAATTTAGTGGTGGAAATTAGAAACCGATATAGTTACATATAAATAGTATGATTTGCTTATTTCTTTTGCAGTAAACATGCAAAACTAACAAAAAACAAACAACAAACAACAAAAAACAAACAACACAAACTGAGATAAGCAGAATCTCTCACAGTGTTTCTGAATTTCTGAAGGCCAGCTTCATCTAGGTTCTCTAAAGACCTACTGAATTAGATTCTCTATTTAGCAAGTTTGGGTTTATGAGGTTTTGCAATTCTTTCTGGATAATTCTAATTTACAGTTTGAAAACTATTGCTTTTAAGACTCTAAGGTAGCATTGCTTTATTTTGTCCATGTAACACGTTATAAAGTTACACAATTAATTCACTATCATTGTCATTTTCAACTTCTTAACTTCATTACCATAGAACTAATTTATCGACTATTTTTGGTTTGCTTTTATTTGTGTGTTTATACTTTATAAATTCATTTTTCTGGCTTGGTGTTATTGGAGATATTTCTATGCTACTGCCATATATGTGTAATGTTACTAACTATTACATAGTCCTTAATGGATCTGAAAATAGATTCAGCTGAAATAATTAAAAGAGGTATAAAAAAGTATTACCTCTTAGTAAATGCATTAAAAATTATGAGATGGTTTTATATTTAAAGATTCAGATCATTAAGTAAAAAATTATTAATCTTAACCAAGGGTAAGAAAAATAAGTCTTGAATCATGCCTAACCATTATCTTCACCCATTTTTCAGCTGAAATAACAGTATAGTACAGAATGGTAAATTATATAAACAATAGAAGTTTATTCAACTCATGGTTCTAGAGGAAAGTTCAAGGGGGTTGTATTCGTCAGCATTTTCATAACTAAAATCCAAAAACCTGACTATATAATTCAGAGAAAGGAAGATGTATTTGATCACAGTTTTCCTTGATGATATTAATGTTCAGTTCATGTGAGGCTGGGTTCTGCAGATTTCAGTGCATGACAGCAGTGGAAGCAAGAGAGAGAGAAAGTTAGAAGAAGAAGAACCATATACAATCCCCAAGACTGCAGCTCCAGCCATACCCTACCAGCTCAGACCACCATCCACATAAATTCATTAGAAGGGATTTATCCACTGCAGAGATTACAGCCTCATGACAACTATATCAAACCTGAATATTAATAAATGAGTTCTTTAGGGGACAGTCTCTATCTAAATATAACAGGCTGGATTTGACAAAAGGGCAAATAAGCACACATGAGATGGAGAAGACAGGAGGGGTGAGGACTTACAACAGATTCACTATAGAGAAAATGAACCCACTTCTGTGATAAGAAAGTTAATCCATTTATAAGGGAAAAGCCTTCATGACTCAGTCACCTCTTAACACTGTTACAAGGAATTTTAATTTCAACATACTTTGGAGAAAAGGTTCAAACTATAGCAAATTTGGATCAGAATAGGATAGGAAGTTTTGAATTGCATCTTCCTTATTGCTAATAATGTTCATATATTTATTGGCCATTTGTATTTCTTCTTTTGTGAAGTGTCTATCTCAATTGCCTATGTCTTGATTGGCTTATTTGTTTTTTTACTGCTAAGTTTTTTAAGTTCTTTGTATATTCCAGATATTAGTCCTCTATCAGAGGAGTAGCTGGCAAAGATATCCCATTCTGTAGGCTCTCCAGAAATTTAGACTCTTGATGTTTTCCTTTGTGGCATAGAAACTTTTTAATAATGCCATTCCATTTACTAATTTTCATTTTAATTTCCTAAGCTTTGGGGGTCATATTGAGAAAGATTCTAACAGTGACTACATGTTGGAGCATTATTCTTATGCCTTCCTCCATAATTGCAAATCAGGAATAAAAAAATCAAACTATACTGAGATTCCATTTAATTTCAGTTACAATGGCAATCATCAATAATACCAACAACAATAAGTGCTAGGGAAGATCTGAGAAAATAGGAACCGTTATACACTCTTAGTGGGATTGCAAATTAGTTTAACTGCTATGGAGATCAGTGTGGAGGTTCCTCAGAAAACTGGGAATGGAAGCACTGTATAATCCAGCTATAGGACTACTTGGTATCTTTCCAAAGGAACTGAACTCAGAATATTATAGTAATATAGGCATATCCATGTTTGTAACAGAATGATTCACAGTAGACAAATTATGGAACCAGTCTATTTGTACATCAACAGATGAACGAATTACAAAAGTATGGGATATGTGCACAATGGAATTCTACTCAGCAATAATGACAAAATTATGCGATTTGCAGAAAAATGGACGGATATAGAGAACATTATGCTATGTGAGATTAGCCAGTTACAAAAAGTGAAGGGTCTTACATTTTCTCTCATATGTGGAAGCTAGGGAGAAATCAGGATATAAGAAGGACCCTAGATAAAGGAGGAGAAACCTCAGTGGACTGATGAAGTGTGGTGGTGATGGGGAGGGAGAATGAGTAAAGGAAACACTTCCATTATGTCATGTGTATATGCAAAATTATTAATGCCAATCTAAATTCCATGTGTAAGGAAGGGAAGGGAATAGAATTGGATGCTGGGAGAAGCTCACCAACTGTTGTATTCATGTATGTTCTTAACACTCTGAATTTATTATGATATGAGATTACTATGCACCAAAAAAGCATATTAAAATAAAAAATAAAGAAAAATAGAATAGAAAGATTTCAAGGGGGCTCTAGGCAGGGGAAAAGAGATACAGCAGGGTAAACCCTATTTAGACCTGAGACTATGGCCCTGAGTTCAGTCTGTATTAAAAGAGAGTCTCCAGGGTGTGGCTCTTACTTGTAATTCCACTACTAGAGGCTGAGACAGGAGGATCACAGTTTCCAGGCCAGCCTCAGCAACTTAGTGAGGATCTTTTGCAAAAATAAAAAAAAAAGGGCTGGGTAGCTTGGAAGTGCAATACCTTCGGGTTCCATCCTCAGTACCTTAGTGGGAGAGTGGGATTGGGAAGGGAGAGAGAGAGAGAGAGCCTTATCACAGATACTAGGTCAATTTCTGAAGGTTCTAAATAGATAATATACCTCCAGATGGAATTAGCAAAACAGATATTGGCAGTGGAAGCAATAGAAGAAACCACCACCATGAGCTAGAGAAGAAAATCACGGATAATTATATACAACAACAATTCTTCAGATGATTTCAGATATGCTTGGGAATATAGAACAGATTGATTCAAGGTAGGGCAAAAGAACAGAGGCGAGGCTCGATTTCTACAGATTACCTAAGAAGAAATCAGAGAAATACTGGCTCATGCCTATTACTAAAACATGAAGAATGGATAGACTGGGATATAAGGAATGTTTCTGAATTATATCATGTGTGCATTACCAAATGGATACCCAATTTTTCTTTTTATGATAACTACCATTGATTTGAGAAAATGCCCTCTATTTTTAAGTTACTATGAAAATATTCACATTCTTTTAAAAATGACTCTTCCTCCTGACAATTGTTTACAAGACTGCTCCATTGGTGGGTCAGTTATTTCCTTCTTTGAATATTTGGTTGGGATGAACTCAAGTCAGTCTTTCCAAGTAGCTGCAATGGCTTCATTTACCCTAGAGAATGTGGTGCCATATTTTCTCTGCATGAACTTGACTGCAGCAAGGAAGAAGACAGACAACAGTTTGCAGAGAAGTATTTTAATGGTTAATTTTATATGTCAACTTGACTACTTCTTAACGGGTCCAGGTACTTGGGTTAAAGTGTTTTGGTGAGGCTGTTTCTGGCAGAGATTAACATTTGAATCTGTTGGCTGGGTTAAAGCAGCTTGCCCTCCCAAATATGAGTGGGCATCATTCAAATTATTAAGGGACTAAATAGAAAAACCAAAGGGAAGTTAAATTTGCTATCTCTGCCTGTAAGGTTGAACTTTGGTTCCTGGCCCTTAGACTGTGACTTAGGCCATTGGTGATCCTGGTTTTCAGGACTTGGGATTTGGACTGGAACTATACCATAGGCTTTCTTGGGCCCCAGCTTGTATACACCACATAAAGGGTATTCTCAGCCTCCACAGTTGTGAATTTTTTATCTAGAGTCTGTCTATCCTTTGCTTTAGAGACTCTTTATAGTACGTATGTTGGAAAATGTTACCCAAGTTTTTTGAAACATGACTTTTGCTATTTGCTGAAAGATCTGTGTGCAAGTAAAAAATGACTTTGACATTTCCTCACATATCAATGTATGGAACACATATAAAATGGCTCCACTAATGTCAAAGAAAGGTTTGTGTCCTGAAACATGAACTGAGGCCACACCCGAGCATAAAGAGTAACACCCAGGAGTAAGTAAAATGGTGCAGGCACGATCTGAAAAGGTCCAGGCTTAACCAAGATATGTGTTGACAACCAATGCTAACACTCAGCAACCTGAGGACTACACTCATCAGTGCTGGAGACCAAATACCTGCAGCTTCATCCACCTCTGAGCCTTGCTATTCTAACTACCTAGAGAGGTTGATGTTGACTCCACCAGCATGGCTGGTAGTTGACAGTCAATTCCTCACCTTAAGTCCTCTGAGTGTAGTAAGCTCTCACCAGTGAAGATCAGCCTGGGACTCAGACAGACTTGAAACTGACCTCAATCTGAGACCTTGCCACAGCCATCTGTACTATGGTCAATGTACTGCCCAACCTGCTCTCCAGGTTGTTCCCATTCCTATATTCTCTCTCTCTGCCCTAAGATACCATAAGTTGTGTAAAGTGCTATATTAGTGTAGATTATTGACAAATAAAGAAACTGCCTTGATCACAATTTCAGTAAATGTTCTTGAAATGACTGAGACTGTGTTTTGGTTGTTTCCACAATTTGTATCTTCTCAGAACAACCAGTTTTAAGTTTTCTTTTCTACTCTTCTACTCATGGGCTTTATCCAAGAGAGCCCCTTCCCCCAAACACACACACTCCTTACATGCACGTAAATATAAACTCTTCCAGAAAATATTTTGAAATCCTTAGATAAGGGAAGCCATCATATTTATAGTGTATAAGATAAGCCCCAAACTGACATATACAGTTATATGTCAAGAAAGGGGCTACAACGTAAGAAATGTGTTATTAGGTAAATTACATTGCTGTCGAAACATCATAAGTGTACTTACATAAGTGGCTTCTTGATGGAATCAGAAGACATGGTAAAATCGAAATGTACTAGGCTGCTGCTGGTGTAACATAGCATACTGCTTTGCAGTAACATTTTTTATGAGTAGAAGGAGTGCATTCTAAAATGATAAAAGTATAGTATATTAAATACGTAAACCGGAAACAATCATTTATTATTGTTATCAAGTATTATATGCTGTACACAATTGTATGGACTATGCTTTCAAGTACTTGGCAGCATAGTACATATACTAGCACCATGAAGAACACATTGTGCTACAAGTCTACGATGGTTACAGTGTCACTAACAGGAACTTTTTAGCTCCATTATAATCTTATGGGATCATTATTACACACTATTGACCAAAACATTGTTATATGACACATGACTGTAGATACAGATACAGATACACACACACACACACACACACACACACACACATATATACACACACATATATATATGAAAAGAATATTTTTTGCATTTATATGAAAAATAATTCAGAAATTTTGAAAACACACTAGCATTAGAGGAGGTCAAATATAAATTTGAACATAGAGTCAAATTTTTGCTTTGAAATTACAAAGTAAAAATAGGAAAGTAAACATATATGAAGGAGAACAATTCAGACAGGTATTTGAAACAAGGCAATTACAGTATTTGTTTAGCGTTTTTGACTTTTAAAATATATATCAAACTTAATTTGAGTTTGAAGGGGTGGTATCCCCCATTAGAACACAATAAGGAGGAAACAAGAATCTCCTTATTTCTAATTTGTGGTCACATCTGTTTCTAAAATCTGGATAAATTTATTTTTACACATAATAACAGACTTTTAAAAAACTCTTTTGGCTGGAATTTGTCTCTATTACTCGCATAAAAAAAAAAGACCTAGAAAATATAGAAGAAATGCATGGACTATGGCCAGGAATCAAGATACATGAGGCGAGTAGGAGGAAAGAGTGCTCCAAATAAAGGGGTAGGAAGAGAGTCTTAGGTTTCAGGATCTCAGGAGAAAGGCAGACCATTATTATTATTATTATTATTTTTTTTTTTTAGGTACTAGGGATTGAACCCAGGGGCATTCTACCTCCGAGCTACACCCCTAGCCCTATTTTTTATTTTTAAACAGGGTCTCACTAAGTTGTGGAAAGCCTCACTAAGTAGCTGAGGCTGGCCACAAACCTGGATCCTCCAGTCTCAGCCTCCCAAGTAGTGGGATTAGGAGGATGGGCCAACACACCCGGCTTTTACTTGCCTTGTTTTCTGCTGTGTCACCAACCACACGGGATGGAGTGGGAACCACAGGATGATTATGGTTATACTTTTATTGATGCATTGTAATTATACACCACAGTGAGGTTCAGAGTCATATAAACAAACACAAACACAAGTTTTGGTGTGTTTTCCTTCAGTTCGCACCCCACGACTCATCTCTCACTGTTCATAACAGTGATATTGGTAGCGATACCTTCATATGTGGGTCTATAATAATCTGAATTATTTCCTTCATCAGTTCTCCTTTTTCCCTTTCCACTTCCTTCCCCCTATTCCCTTCCACTATTCTGCTGATTTCTTTCTTCAGTTATCTAAGGTCATTTTTCTTTCCTATTTTCTCTCTAGCTGCCACATATGAGAGAAAATATTCAACCCCTGACTTTCTGATTTTGAATGAATGAGCTATGTTCTATGTAAATTGAAGGACTTCAGCACTGAGAAGCCACAAGGAATCTAATAGAATATCAAAATCCATTGCTAAAAATACTAGTCAAAATTTGTTATCCTCATTATAACATGCATGAAGGAGATGATCCTTTGTACTAAGAAATGATAATGGTCAAGGATACATGCACATTTAATTTTGGTTTGTTTCTACTAAAATAAGCACCAATTAATGTGATCAATAAGTTTTAGCACAGAGGAAACAAAAATATTCTCATGTCTGAAGAATATTAAGATAGAACTTTAGTTATGCATATTCCATTGGTAATTAATTTGTTGTTGTTATAAATTATAAATCATCAAAACAAAGGAGAAGCCTTAAAGCCATGCTTAATTAACTAGAAATTTATTTAACTTCAGACAAGGGGAAATGTGAACATAAGATTTGTAAACAATATATCTATAAAAACCATTCATTTTTTGTTCATTTATTAAGTGGTAGTCACTAAATATTTACTGGTAGCTACTGTATTTCATGTAAAAGGACTATTTTATGTACAGTACACACAGAGCAAAATATGAGTGTGTGTTTGTGTATGCATACAAATTATGAATTGGATTTAGAATGTTCCCCTGACCTCATGCTGTAGACAAGGCAGTCATGTTGGAGGTGGGGCTCGATTGTTGAGAGTCCCTGGCAGTGTGGCCTTGGGGATTATATATGGTCCCTGCTCCCCTTGCTTGATCTGTCTTTTGATACTGGCCTCCATAATGAGAAAGCAGAACCCTCTTTACCCACCTTCTCTGTTCCCACTACTATCCCCTGAGCTCTGCAGACGTCACCTGGCCTAACATGGACTGAACCCCTGGAATCTCCAGAACTGTGAGCAAAGAAATATTCCTTCCACTAAATTGTGGTGGTCAAGTGTTTTGGATTACAGCAGTGAGGATGCTGACTGAAACCGTGTGTAAGGAAACTCAGAGTATATCTTTAGAGGACCTTCTCTCTGAAGCATCTTGGTGGCTGCTGGAAGGGTCTGCCTCTGGTGCTTCTTGTGTAAGAACAGCTCTGCAAGCCCCATACTACATCCTCATTTCATTTTGTGCTGTAAAAAATGCAGAGAACAAGCATGGATCTCACAATACTGTTGGAGCATTTGGAAATGATTTCAAAATTCTGAAACTGCTCTGCAGAAATCCCTATAGATGCATCAACGCTTTATGGCCAGTGTTAAATTTGACAAAGAGTGAGGATTATATGGATTCTTTCATTTCCTATAATTTTTAACTCTGAGTTCTGGGAGATCTGTACTCTCCTTTGGATTTTTGTTTCTAATTTTAATATGTATACATTGAAATATTTTTTTAAAAAATGTCAAAATCTCATGCTGAAGCTGATAGTACTAATATAAATAGGTAATACTTGTGAGTGCTTATCAGACTCCAAATTCTGTTCTAAGTGCTAGCAGAAAGCTAAGAGACAGGTACTTTTGTGTTTTATTTGAAAAAAAAAAAGAAAGAAAAGAAAAAAGACAGGCAATATTAGTAATATGAAACACTTTCCTAGGTGTAATAACTAAGAAATTTTGGTAGACTCTAGGACATAAAGCTTTATGACCTGTTACACATACTGTCTTTTGGGGGATTTAGTGCTATTTGAAGTACTGATAGAAGTTTGCTTAAGAAAACTAGGAATACCCCAATCCTGACAAGCTCATTGCTCTCCTATCAAATTGTTAAATGATACGTCTTCAACTCTAAATAGTAATAAAGTGTACCATAGAATTGCTTAATTATTAATTAAGCTACATCTCAATAGCCCACCACAGAGCTCTTAACAACTGGGTACCACAGAATTCAACTGGGCTAAAATGAGTGCTATGCCTAAACTTTAAGTAGTAATGATAATGATACCCAATACTAGATGTTTACTCTCTGCCACGTTGCAGATGAGAAGCTGAGACAGAGAGTTTTCAACAGTTTGTGGATACTCATGGAGGTAAATTTCAGCTGAGTGTTCCCCATCCATGTAACGAAAAATGTGCTTCTAGCCAAAAAAGAACTTAACCTAAGTGCCGACTTCTATGTGAAAAGTTGGCCAAAATATAAGATGGCTTGAGATCCTTTATTCAGCACCTTTGGCCAATCATTTAAATTATATGTATTCGTTATTCTCTATTCTTGGTTAAAAGAGAGAGAGAGTGCTTGCTCTTTGAAGACAAAGTGGGGACGAGAGAAAGTGTCCTCTTCTTCCTGCAGCATTTATTTGAAAAACAAAATTCTATTTATTTCACATCTGATTTTAGTGAAATACTTAAAATGAAAATTTTCCAATTTTATATCTTACTTAGCCAATGATTATTTTCAGTGGCATACTTGTACTGCAAACTCTGTGCCTTAGATGTTGAAATGAGATCATTGTTTTGCAATTTTTTATTTACATTTTATGTCCTCTATTTTATTATAAAAATTATTTGTATGCTACTTAAATTTGATTTCAGTCAGCTCAAAATTTATTTATTAATTTTAATGTACTTTTATTGGTGCATTATCATCTCTCATCACAATGCAAATCATGTTGACATTGACATACATGTACCCAGTACTTGGCAATTTAAAAAATACTTCTCAGGACTAGATTATAATAATAGTGACAAAAGCAATGTTATTATTTATAGGAAAATTTATACTAATTTTATTCTAGAAACTAAGAGATCCATGTTAAATTTTTCTTACAGATTGCCCCATGATATGTTCCCTCTTTTTAATGTTTGCTTACTTACTTTTTAACCATTTGCTTATTATAAATGATAAGGCCTGAGTTAAGCTGTATCTCTATTAGGTTTAGTTACATTATGAAAAACTTTCCTCAGGATCAGGACAAATATTGAAAACCATTGTGTCTAGGGTGGAGACAGAATTGTAAAATGCTATAGAGTACTATTTGCATGTACATAGATTCTTGCCCAAATGTGTAGTCAGCCAGCTTGATGTTTTGTTTGCCATGGTTTAGATACAGAATATTAAAGAACTGTAAACATGATCAAATCTCAGAAACTTGTCCTCACTGGCTTCAAAAAAAGTGAAACCCAGGGATATCACCTTGAAGCAATGATTTTAAATATTGTTTAGGTGGCTAGGTGTGAGGGTGTCTTCCTGGAATCCTAGTCCTTGGGAGGCTAAGACTGGAGGGTCACAGGTTCAAGGCCAGCTCCAGAAACTTAGCAAACCCTCAGAAACTTAGTAAGACCCTGTTTCAAAATAACTGGTAACCTAAATATTATTTTGAAAAGCCATGATGATGAGAACATCACATATTTGAAAGATTTTAGTTTTAATTTTCTTTTTTTTTTTTTTTTGTGGTACTGGGGATTGAACTCAGTGGCATTCTACCTCCGAGCTATTCCCCCAGCCCTATTTTTTATTCTTTATTTTGAAACCAGGTCTCACTAAGTTGCAGAGTGCCTCACTAGGTAGCTGAGGCTGGCCGCGAACCCGGATCCTCCGGTCTCAGCCTCCCAAATGCTAGGATTACAAGCGTGCGCCACCACGCCCAGCTTAGTTTTAATTTTCTATGAACTCATATGAGCAGTACAGTTTTTGTTGTTCTACAGATAAAATAAGGTAGAGATAGGACTGTTGCCTGATGTTTCTCTCAGCTCTAATATTTCTGTTCCATAATCTGCTATAGCTAATCAAGTATTTATGGAATAATTACCACCATTCTTCCTTCCTTCCTTCCTTCCTTCCTTCCTTCCTTCCTTCCTGCCTTCCTGCCTTCCTGCCTTCCTGCCTTCCTGCCTTCCTGCTTGCCTTCCTTCCTTCCTTCCTTCCTTCCTTCCTTCCTTCCTTCCTTCCTTCCTTCCTTCCTTCCTTCCTTCCTTCCTTCCTTCCTTCCTTCTTCTCTTTTTGGTACTAGAGTTTGAACCGAGGGACATTTTACCTCTGAACCACACTCCCAGCCCTTTTTACTTTTTAGTTTTAAACAGTGTCTCACTAAGTCGCTGAGGATCTTGCTAAGTTAATTTCAAGATAAAATTATGAAATGAGTTGGGAAGTGTTACCTATACTTCTATTTCCTAGAAGAATCTATATACAATTGTTTCCTCTCCCTTAAATATTTGGTAGAATTCACCAGAGAAGCCATCAGGAACTGAAGTGCTCTTTGTGGAAAACTTTTAAATTAAAAATTCAATTGAATTGTTCAACTGTTTTAATATATATTAAGCTATTCATATTTCTGTTTTTCATTGAGCTTTGGTAGATTTTTAACTACCCCAAATTTTAACCTAAGTTGTAAATTTATTAGCATAAATTGTTCATAATATTCCTTTCTTATCAGTTTTTTATGTTCTTTTAAATATGATAAATTCCTTTCTATCTTTCCCGATACTGAGTATTGATATTCCTCTTGTTTCTTTGACCTTTGGGATCTTTTCTTTAGCAATTATAATGATCTTTCTTAACCTACCTCTTTTACAAAAGTCTGATTTTTGTTGTCCATAAAATCTTTACTCTCTGTTCCATAAATCTTATTTGTATATACTTACAAAATATATGAAAATATTTTATATCTGCCTACATTTTATCATTTCTTGATTTTTTAAATTTCTTTGTTTATATTCAAATTTCCACCTATCATATTCTTTTTGCCTGGAACACACTCTTTAACAATTATTCTATTTTATATCTGACTCCAACAATTATAAAATTATCTGAAAATCTCTTTATTTTGCCTTCATTGTTGGAAAACTTATTCTTTGGATAAAAATGTTGACAGCTTTATCTTTCATTATGTAACTTTCATTATGTGACTTTTTCTCTTACTATAATCAAAATGCTTTTTAGTTTTTGATGGAATGTTTGTTGGTGTTAACTTACATAAACTCTTTAAAAGTAATATTTATTTTTTCCTTTAAGTATTTTCTCTTTCCATTGCCATTGGATTTTTTTGTTTGTTTGTTTGTTTGTTTTGTGGTATTGGGGATGGAGCCCAGGATCATTCTACCTCGGAGCTACACCCCCAGCCCTATTTTTCATTCTTTATCTTGAAACAGGGTCTTGTTAAGTTGCAAAGGTCCTCATGAAGTAGTTGAGGTTGGCCACGAACCTGTCATCCTCCTGTCTCAGCCTCCCAAGTACTGGGATTACAAGCATGCACCACCACACCTGACTTACCATTGGATTTTAGTGGAGTGTGTGTGTGTGTGTGTGTGTGTGTGTGTGTGTGTGTGTGTGTGTTTTAACTATTTGAGATCCTCTGAGTTTCTTAAATGGAGTTTGGAAAATTCTCAGCCAATATTTAGTCAGACTTCTTTGACCTATTAGCTATTTTTTTCTCCTACATAGAGACAATTTCTGTTTTTTCACTCTCCTTTCTCTTCCTGCAATTCATATTGTGTAGTTTTCATCCACCAGTTTTCAGTACTACTTGATCTTTGCTCTGCTCTATCTAGTCTTCTTTACATTCACCGAAGGAACTTGTTTTTATGTCCAATATTATAGATATGTGTGTGTATCTTTTTGTACATTTCCATTTCATATTTCTTCATATTTTTCACTGTATCTCTCTATTGGAATTCATCACTGTTTATACATGTTTGTCACCTGTCCCATTAGTATCTTTACCAAACTTACCATTTATTTCAAAGTCTCTCTCCAAGAAATACAACTTATATACTTGCTTCCTCTCTCTGTTGACTCTTTTCTTTTTTGGCAGTAGGTCATTTTTGTTGTCACTTTTATTTTGCTTTGTTTTGCTGTACTGGGATCTGAACCCAGAGACTTTATACCTCTGAGCTATATTCCCAGCTATTATATTTTAAATTTTGAAACAGGATCTCACTAAGTTGCTGACAGGGTTCTCACTAAGTTGTGAGGGCTTCAAATCCTCCTGTCTTGACCTTCGAAGTAATGAGATTACAGGTGTGCACCACCACCACTGGCTTAGTGTTGTTTTACGTGCCTCATTATACATTCTTTGACTGAATGCTACATGTTGAGCATGAGAGAATATGGAGGACAGAGACAGATAGTGTTTATGTCCAGAAACAGGAATGCCTCTACTTTTGTCAGGCCATTTTTATGAGTATCAAAACCCATCTAATCAGCATTTGAGCTGGCTTTGAGTTTTGCTGTTGCTATAATTACCAATAATTTATTTCAATGGTATGCTTGGGCTTTCTTGTGCATAGTGTGGATCTTGAAGTCCTAGAGGGTTTTCCTTAGTTTATCTGCTCCATGCTTTCCTCTCCACCTTTGGCAGGGCTTGCACACATGTACCATGGAGGGGCTTCTCTTTACTGTGATCTCTCCCCAGAAGGCTATTGATATTGCTTGCTACTCTGTGCAAAGATCAGGATCATGGAGGGTATTGAGAACTGATTGTCTTGCCGCAGCCTTAATCTCAGTGGGGGAGTTTCTCAGTATCCTGATGCCTTAGTTTCCTTCCTTCAGCAGTTCTTCTCTATGTCTGGTGTGAACTTATGTCCGGTTTCTCTCCTAGCTGTCTAAGACATCTTCTTTGTATGGAATGGCTTTTGTTTTTCTACCTCTTCTTCAGTGCAATCAACTTTTGCAGCAGGTGACTTTTACTTCTATTACTTTTGCAGCAGCAGTGAGATTTGCTTTAGTCTGTGGGAAAGATGGCTTCATTTCACTTCTGTAGTGCCAAATGGCTATTACTTTATGTAAAAGAAACCTCTGTGCACACATGAAGGAAGTTCTCCCATCCTTTTGCCCTGCCCACAGTCTTTCTTGTGATCACCCAGTGGAAACCAATGGAAAAGAGTAGGAGATTGGGTGTTAAGTCCTTTCACATCTAGGACCCCCACAGATACTTGGATTGAGAGGATCAATAACTAAGAACTGATATTCTAGCCTGGAGTTCCCTTAAAATTTCAGTTTCCTCTTATCATTTTTATGACGATACTCTTCTAAAGGTTAGAACAATTCATATATTCTGTCCCAATTCAGATAGTTTGTTCCCTTAAGAAATAACTTCATTTGGTTACCAGGTGACCTAAGTTCCTTATGAACTCAAATAAAGTTATGACTACGTAGAATATATGGATCTTTACTTTTTAAATTATTTATAACTATTGAACAAATTTCTTAGAATTCCAGCAAATCTTTTTTATTTATTTAATTATTTTATACTAGGGATTGAACCCAGGGACATTCTACCTCTGAGCTATACCTCTAGCCCTTTTTATTTTTTATTTTGAAAGAGGATCTCCCTAAGTTGCTGAGATTGGCCTTGAACTTGGGATCCCCCTTGTGTCAACCTCTCAAATATCATTACGGGTATGTACACTGCATCCATCTCAAATATCTAATTTTAATACAAAAACCACACTTTCTAAAATCCAATCTATGATTTTAGTAAATTGTTTATAATTATTATAACTTAAGATAAATATTAATTGAATTTGACCCTAAAATATTATTCCTATTTCATAAACAATATTATTAAGACTAAGGAAGATTTTTAAATGTAATTAGAAACATTTTTTGGATGAGAAAAATTGATTTAATGACTAGAATTAATTTTAATATATGCAAATACCTTTTATGTGTATTTACCTGAGCTTAAAATGAAGATTTATGATGAAAAATAATTTTTCTATAATAACTTCTGTTTTTCTTAGTAAGACATTGTTATTTGTGATGCTCATGTAATTATATGCCAGTGTAACTCAAGTATGTAATGACATTTCTCTTTGAAAGCATTTAAATAACTCAGGAAATTGCTTTACTGTTCTGTTTCCTGACTTAAACCCACTTTTGCCTTGTTCATTTTATTATACAATCTGTATCAACTCATCCAGGCAAAACATATTCCACAAAGTATAATGTGCATTGAATGTTTTATGGGTTGATAGCCATATAATTGTATCCATCCTTGGAGTTATATTTATACATAGACATTTAACATTTTATATATAAACAGTTGTGTTTATAAATGTGCATGCAAATAATGTCTGAATAAGAATTTACACATATTTATTTTCCTTTTTCTAGTTGTTTCACTGGTTTTTAAAATCAAATATTTAGGAATTATTATTTACTTTATGGATTATAAAAGATTCATTAAGTAAGGAAGAATAGAAGAATAATAACTCAAGTAGTGATATGTAATTACTTTGATTTGAAAGAAAAAAATATTGGAACTTTTGCCTCTATAAATATATTGATATTCTTTTTCGTCCATAATACATGAATCTATTGTCTACCGAGTGCTATGAATTAATGTAATTCTACAGGACAACATAAATTCATATTTTGTGGAGGTAGAGAAGCTATTTTCACACAGGCGGCAAGGCAGTCACTAATACTATATGAAAACACTTTAGAGCAAATGCTCACTAAATCACTTTCCTATTGATCTCGACAATTGTCTTTGGTGGAAATTTTGGCTCCAGTACATGAGAAGGGGCTTATTTTGTCATCATTTTTATTGCAAAATCATTTTTTTTTTTTGTAGTGGTGTCACTCATTCTTCTGGTCAAATGAGCATGGGCACCACGTCTTCTACTGTTTGTCTTTTCCTTTGCATGAGTCTGTAGAAATATTTTGATGTGCCAATAAAAGCATAGGGACCCAGGCTCAGAAAATAGTAGGAGCTACAAAATAAAAATGTGAGTGAAAAAGGCTGAGATGCCACATGACAACAATGCTGCAAAGATAAGCATTGCCAGGAGTACATATCCCTTCCCTTTTCTTAGAAGGAATTTTTTTATTTTTTATTTTTTTGGTCCTGAGGATTGAACCCAGGGGCATTCCACCTCTAAGCTACAGTCCCAGCTCTATTTTTTTATTCTTTATTTTTGAAACAGGGTCTCAAGTCGCAGAGAGCCTCATTAAGTAGCTGAGTCTGGCTGTGAACCTGCAATCCACCTGTCTCAGTCTCCCAAGCACTGGGATTATAGGCATGTGCCACCAAGAGCAGCTGGAAGGAAATTTTAACATGTGTACTTTGGCCTGAGTAATATTAATAAATTTCCATTATGAATTAAAAAAAACATGTTCCAGAGTAGCAGTGACTCTAAATTACTGATAATTTTTGTGTGTGTCTGTATATAAATAAATATGTTTCTATTTTGTGTACTTGATGTACTTATTTTAACACAGGTACTTTATTTTACATATGCTTTATTTTAATGGCGACTTAAAATTTTTTCAAAGTAGGAACACATTTTCTTTCACTTACTTTTTGCCCCCATATGAAAGAAGTTAACCTCACAATCAATGATTGGCCTGTTTTTGAAATCTGACAGACACCTTCTCATTTCTGTCTTGTTCATGTTTTGCTCCTTACTTTTCTTGCAATTTTTTTTTTCCATTCAGCGGGATCAAACAAAGTTGAGATGACAGTGGATTCTGTCGTTAACTAATATTTATAAGATTGAATAGTTATTTGGCTGCTAAGGTGTCATTTTCTTTATCTATGAGAGCACCATTCTAAAGACCGTCCCATGTTTATGGAAATGGGGTGTCAGATGGAACCTAGGTATGTGAAATTAGTTAACATCTCTTCTTTCAAACCAGTGTCTATTCATATGCAGTACTTTATATAGTATCCATGGAGCTTCCTAATGAGAGGAAATAAATTGTGCCTCTGCCTAACACATTCAGATACATACATTTTCTTGGAAGCTTGAGATGGTAGGATGACCTAGGAACCTTGAAATCTACAGTTCTGCAAGATACTTACAAGAGCTCCAAAAGAATATTCATCCCAAAGGAAGAAAAGAAAGCTAGAACCCCTCCTCAAAAAAATAGGGGTGGGTAGATGATTTTTAAATCAACAGGAAAAATAATTCTAAAATTCTTCCAAGTTCAGGTTGTTTTCACAACACACAAGTGCCTGGAGGATAAAATGGTCTTTTGTGTGTGCTAAGAATGATCAGGCCCAGGCAAATCCACTCTTGAGGCTCTTGAGCATCGGTATTTAATAAGAGTGGAATATTCTCCCTTTTTCATGATTTCACAATCTGCTAGAACATTTTATATCCTAGGAAGTCCAATGGAATTGTAGGAATACACGACTTCTCACTGACAAAGGATTAGATGGTCTGCTATGGGTCACCTGAGTGCAAAAGAGACTAGTAAGAATGTACCCAGAAGTGGTGGCATATTCCTGTAATCCCAGTACTTGGGAGATGAGAAAGGAGGGTCAAGGGTTCAAGGTCAGACTCAGCAACTTAGTGAGACTTTGTTGTAGTTCAGAGGTAGAAGAATATCCCTGGGTTTAATCCCTAGTACCCAAATAAATTAATTAAAAAAAAAAAAAAGAAAGAGAGAGAGAAGAGAGAGGAAGGAAGCTAGCTATTGAGTATCCAAGGTGGCTGAATCAAATAATGAGTACCAGATTAACTTCAATAGTGAAAGAGTGAATGCCCAGAGGGCAGCCCTTGTGTCCACTGAAGAACCATTGAGGTGTGCTGCATGCTCATCAGAGCTTGGAGCTTCCATAATGTGGGTGTTGCCATCAGTGTGACCTGATTTGTACCTGTGGGCTAAGAAACATTGCAGTTACATTTTGTTTTATGTATCCCATCTTCACCACCTATTCCCAAGACAGAATCTTTCCATTCAGGGCCTTTTTTATTAACCTTTTAACGAGTGAACTCTTACAGTACTATAGTAGGGAAGATATTCTTAAAATTCTCATATTACTTCCATGTAATAATTAGCACTATAATAGAAAACTTCTGGTGAAATTTATCTAGTTCCCTTAAGGATATCAGACAATGTAGAAGATACTGGTACAGTAAATACTAAGGTGGAGGTAGGGTTGCCTGGTAGGACACATCCTATTTAAGAACACCCCTACAAAACTTTGAATTACGATTGATTTTGCCAATTTTAACTAAAGAAGCACTAAATTGTTTATAGTCGAACAAATGAAAAAGGAAGCTAACATTTTATTGTGTTTTTTATTTAATTAAGGATGAATGAGTTACTCTTAAAAGAATGTTGATAGCATTAGACATCAGATTAGTGTTCCAAAAACCAATATATTTAGATGGAGTTTTTTAAACAGGGTGAGGAATTTGCCTTAACCACACTCAGCAATGCAGAGGTAGAATGAAAGAAATGAGAGAGGAGTTTAGATGTCCAAGCCTTTCACAACATGGGTAAAAGAGTTAAAAAAGGAGGACAAATGCTTTGTTTTTAGTTTTTCAGGTAAACCCAGAGGCAGAAGCTGAAGTTGTCATGTACTAATCTTTTAAATTATTTTAAAGAACATGAGTGATCCCCACAATACTTTACTCTGAGGTCCTAATGACTGCAAATATAGAATAAAAGTGTTGGAAGACTGAGGAAGACAAAGGGCCGAGGCGGAGCTCTTCACAAACAAGCCGAAGACTTCTTTTTTCCAATGATACCACCAGTTCCTTTCAGGGGCTGACAGCAGCATTGGACATTAAGTATACCTTGTGCACTGTTGTAGCATCAGAAACATCCCAATTATCTATCTTAACTCATCCAATGAAAATTTTCTCCTTCATACTATGGTCCTTTAATTCTGATGTCCAAGAAAAACCCAATGCCTATAAAACTGAGCTGTCATGCTGCAGACTTGCTCTTCTTTGTGATGAAGAGGAAGGTGACCACATCTGAGCTGAAATTTTTCTTTTCTTTTCTCTTTTTCCTTGTCCTTTTTTCTCCCTTAGATATATTTGTCCCTTACCCATTAGAAATATCCATTACACTTTCTTCTTATTTGAATATAGTCTTTCAACTTCTGTTTTACTTTTTGCTATTGCATTTTCAGCCATCTACAAATATTGGTTTATTTAATTAGCTTTTAAGAAATTACATTTTTGTAATGTTTCACTTATAGAGCATAGTGCAATAGAGGATATGTGTTCATCAAAGAAACCAGAGAATATGTTAACTTTGAGTATTTGAGCATTAAATTATTGGATATTTTTCTTTGTTCAAGGAATAAAACCAGAAGTCTTTCAGAAAGTAGTTATCTCCTTAACTTTACATACATGGAACTACTTTTTGACACAGTTACACAGCAACAGGCAGTAAAGGCTCTTGACTAAGGTCACTGAGTTGATTGATGTGGGTGTTGAAAACCTATGCTCATCAGGTTCCAGAGATTAAACGCTTTACCTAACCTGCTCAGGGAATTATCTTCATAATAAAATAGAAATAACTGCATATATTTGACCAAGCTGTTTTGAGGATTTAATAAGTTCTTATATTGTAAGCAATTAGAATATATTCTAGTAGATAGCAATAATTATCTATATAACATTTTTACTGTTCTCATTATTATTATTAATCAGCATAAGCAAATATCATATGGAACTGCAATGTAAGAAGATTTTTTAAATTCTGATCTAGATATTTTAGTTATATTACAAAGAGATCACGTTTCCAAACTTTACCAAAAAAGCTATTAAAATTGATGAATCTAAGTTAATTCGAAACCTTAACAAATAATCATAACATGCCATGCTATGACTGGATATAGGTATTATGTGAAGTATACATTTTGAGATCAAAGAGGAAGGCATTAAAATAAAAGAAGTTATTCTAGCATATGTTAATCATAATTTTAAAAATTGTTTATTCTATTCTAAGTGTTATTAGATAAAGTATAACTTCTTATTGAATTGCATTTATTTTAGAGTTAATAATATACTTTTATGTCAGGAATCTATATATTCTTATCAATTTTACTGGAACAATATTGCTTAAATTCTTCTTACATATTCATTTTTTGTTTTAGAACTATTAAATTTGTTTTAGAAATCATTTTTTCTTTTAAAGATTTATGTATCTAAATTACAATTGAAAATATTTAATATACACCTATATAGATTTAAAAACACTCACTAATATACATTTGAAAATAACCCATTGGAAACCACTTTATTTATTTATCCACTATATTCCAGACTATATTTAAAATAAGTTTAAAGATATAGATACTATTAAATGGTTAAAAAATAGAAAGTATCTGGATGAAGTAGAACTAAGAAAACTCTAGAGAATAAACTAGTAAAACAAAATTAAATATCAGAAGGGCTTGCTCGGTTTTTAATGTGAGACACACTGTGATTGACTGGGAAGGGAAGATGAAAATTTTCTATATCATAACAGAGTTATAGGATAGATGGTTGCATAAAAATTATATTGTTAATGTTTGTTAATTTCTGAGTATGTAAATTTATACAAAGTAACTAATTATAATGACAATTATGGGAACAGGAAGTGGTTTAGATAAAAAAATTAAAGACTGGATAATTTTTGAATTTTGATGAATACATGCAAGTGCCACACACTGTTTCTTTTGTATGAATTTGAAATTTTCTATGATGGAATTGCTAAGTAAACAGAAGAGGCCAAAAGCTGAATTTGAAATTTTCTATTGGGTCAAGTGGAGTTAACATTATTGTTTATAATCTTATTATAATGTAACAGAAAGCCAGAAGTATTTTTTCTTGATATTGATGAATAAAATATATTGTTCCTCTTAGCTCTCATACTTTATTATTACATGGTATGATTTATATGATAGCATTTTTAGTAAATAAATTCATGTTCTTAACAGATGGGTCTTCTTCCTCTCCATCCAAACTGATGGCATACGTGAAATTTGGTAAAAATACTTCTGGTAGTAAAAGAATTAAAGAGTATTACCCCCAATTATTTAGCTTAACAAATTCTCTAAATTTTATTTAAAAAATTGCAAATTTCAGCACCTTATTAAAATAATGAAATTTTTCTATACCACTTCTACTTTGTTATAGTGACATGGAAGACTGGTTTAGAGATAGAGGCAGGTTTCAGATTCTTCAGGCAGATATCGACTATTCTCATAAGAATTGAGCCTTAGAATACAGCAGTTTATATTTTCCAGCAAAATTTTTGATTTTGGCAAGTTTCTATGCATCTTCTTTGCTTCACTAACTGACTCATATGGATACAAGCATTACATTCTTAATTGACTAAAGTTGCTCAACCAGATCACATCCTACCACACCACCTGCAAAGGTGACTTTAAACTCATAAAAAAAGAAGAAAAAGGTAAAGTGAATCTATCTTACTGCACATAAGACCACCCAGTGTGATGGCTAAAAGATACTACAAAACCTGTGGCACATACTATAGCTCATTTTCAATTTAATTTGAAATATTCTACCAATTACATAAGTAGCATTCATCCATGTTTCAGTTCCAAAACTCAGAAGTTGAGTCTTACCAAGCTGCAGAGGCACATGGTTATGACTGAATTGTAGTGCTAGCACTTCCAACCTACCTGTTAGCTTACCCAGCTATGAAGAAATTTTAATTACCTATTAGAAACATCTGAGTCTAAATATATTTTGTTTTTCCTAAAAAGAACCCTGCCCCATCATATACTTTAATTGCTTGGAATTATTATGCTCATCAGTCTTTCAATTTGCTCACTGTCATAAACATCATCTTTGATTTTCTTTTCTTTTTTTTTTAATTTTTTCTTCCACATTTAACAGATGATGCTATAAAAATTAGGGAAACTTGTTTTTACAATCTAAATATATATATTATATCATATATATTATATCATATATTATATTCTGTATTGTATATGTCATATATTGTAAAGCAACCTAAATATAGATTTATGTATAAATCTATAAAATATTTATAGATATATTTTATATATTTATAGAAAAGATTTATAGATATATCTAAATTTCCATTAATTCCTTTGGCTTTTTCCTTACAAATAATCTATTAAAATTCATTCTCAGTATGGTGATCTTTTGTTCTATGTATTCATTAGCAAAGCTTTCTTCATTTCATTATTCCTGGGTGAGATCATATTTTGAAATAACTTTAGGCAATGGATGTACATTCTTCCATTGTTACTTCCATATTAAAGCATTAGATAATTAGCTTAATAGATATCTTTATATCACTGATGGAAAGAGATTAATTTCTAAGGATAAATATTACAATACAATTGATAAAATTAGAAAATGATGAGAGATTATCTATAATAGATTTTTCCTTCTGTAACCCTCAGAGATCCCATATTAGGTAGTAACATTTTCTATCTTTATTAAGAAGTATTGACAGGTCTCCGTAATCAATTCTATATAGGATAACTTCCAGGGAAACTACACTTGAGATTGTCCAAGTCACCAGGTCTTGATTTTTGCAAAAAATCAGGACACAATGCTTTTCTGGAGAGGGTCCCATTATTCAGAAACTATATTAAGTCTTTGTCAGACTGAAATTGGCCCCTCATAATATTCCCTCATTGATACTGTTTGGCCTAAACTGGAAAGCATCAATATATTAAGTGCTAAAGATTTACTCAAGAGCTAGAATGGTGGAGAATCCCAGCACACCAATTGAGAAGGAAAATGAACTCTGACTTGTCCTGTGCTGATACAGTACTAAATATACCTATACTGAGTCTACTTAATATTACTTGTCCGCTAACAATGGCACCTTTTTTGGCTCTTTTCTTAATTTACAACTTGTGGTCTTCCACATGTCAAATTTCTTTCCTCTCATGTTCAGATATGACTTCATTCTTGCCTACCACTGCACATTTTTGCCTGGAATTTCCATCACTGGTGTTTATTTTGATATACAATTTAAAAGAACAGCCTAAATCAACTCTTTAGTCTTTGAGTTGTAACATATTAAACTAGTATTGCCACAGCAAGAGTTAATCATGGTTATTGCCTTTTAGGGCAGTGTGAGTGCAGGCAATTTATCAGGGGAGATGAGACAGAGATTCAGAACTCTGTTGGGGCTGCAAGGGCCAGAATGGATTGATTAAAGGTCATCCTGTGGGCAGCCAGGATGACCCTTACCACCCATGCAGAGGCGGAGAAATAGAGGAGGTGGTTCTACCAAGGGAAAGAAAGATAATTAGAATATTATACCTTTGGTCCAGCAGGATTCCTTCACAACTACATGAAAATGAAAACCCCAAAATAATTTGTGATCTTAGCTTTATTTCTGGAATTTCCAGGAAGCAATTTTCTATCTCTCTCTTTCTCTCTCTCTCTTTTTTCTTTAGTCTCTTGACTCTTTGTTGTCATTTTTTTTGAGTCAGCAAAAATTAGTGAGAAGAGTGTATTAAGAAGATCCTTCAAGTAGATTTAGAAAAGGCTGAACGATATTAATTATGAAATTTTTCTATTACATTTCATTGACTGTAAACAAAATGTGTCTATAATAATTGAATCTAAGATCTAGAAGGAAATATGTTAATATAATTTAGCCTCCCATCCAGTGCTAACATTCTGTCTGAAATTTTAAAACATTTTTTAAAAGCTCTCAGATCTAATAATGCTCAACAACTCAATAAACTCATCTCTGTAAAAGTGATAATGATAGTTATAATACTAATAGTGAAATAATAAAACTGCCATTTACTGAGGATTAACTCTGTACTATGCACTGTAGCTGATGATATACAATAATTGTTATGAGGTGGACACTATTCTCTTTTATACACCTCTATTTAATGGGATTTTTTCCTCTTCCATGTAACATAACAATGGAGAGTTTTATGCTTTATAGAAAATAACAACATGGCTTAAATAACTTGCATGTCGGTTTTCATTCTCTATGCAACTATACTCCTCCCAATGATTTTCACTTTATGAAAATTGTTAAAATGTTATTTCCTCACAATTTTTGGTCTTATAATTATTCCTATTTCTTCTGTCCCTTATATCATTCTTTACCTATGCACCCTCTTGAGGATTTCAATATCTCCTTTATAGCTTGCTTTTTAGAATTGATCATGAAATTACTAACATGATTGTACAGTTGCATTTAATGTCTACTGTACAGTTCAAAACACTCATATGATTGAACAGTGTTCCAGGTAATGAGTTCAGGTGCTATTCAGGTACTATTTCAGAGCATTCCCTCATATCTCAAAAATGTAGTTGAATTATGGGCACTTTAATTAAATAATATGGTCTTTATCATTTGGTAAACATATGCTTCTCATTAGAAGGATTAATATCTAAGTAATATAGAGATAAAGTTAAGAGAAAACAAGCTTTCCTGCAATAGTTTTGTAATCTATGTGGATATAAATTTATTTCAAAATTAAAAGTTAAAAGGAAAAGATAATCACTAGTATTAGTGAGCATGTGAATATGAGCAAATATTGTCTTATAAAGTGTCAGTGGGAGTCAAACTGACCCAATCAGTAAGAGCTAAATGTGATAGCATTCAAAGCCTTAAAATATTAATTCTATAAGTTCCACATAGAGAAACTAACCCTAAGGTAATTATGGTAATATGTTAAATATTTATCTATATATGTGTTACCCTAGTTTTCTTACATCATCCAAGTATTGGAAACTCTCTATCATAGGAAAATAAATGAAGAACTAAAACTAAGGAATAATATATTATTTCAAACCATGTTATGTGGAGCATGGGTAAAGTACATTTATTTAAAATATGAGCTAAATATGAGTTGTACTACATGCCTTCTTCAAGCATTTAATGCTTTATTTAAATATTTATGACACACAATTGCAGGCCCTGCCATAATCACTTTACGAATATTAATACACTTATCTTCCTAACAGCCCTATGATATATCATTAAATTTTTTTCTAGAAGTTATGAAACTGAGGCACAGAGAGGTTGAACAAGTTGTTGAAGGTCACATGCTTTGAGTGACCAAAATTTGAATCCAGGCTGTCTGGCTCCACAGACCACACTCTTAGCAAATGTGTTTACTTTGTCATTCATCAATCAAGTGAAAAAATAGTAACCTATAGACTATGATTATGTGTTTGGCAAAGAAAACAGGGCTACAAATGTTTGAAATCAAACTCAGCGCTGCCACTTTTACTTTAAAACTAGCAGCTATAAAACACCCTTCTTTACCACTGTCAGAGGTTTTTATGAACTATGTATGAGTTGCAAATTCTAAAAAAGAAAGAATGGAAAAAAGAAAAAAATCTATTGGCAATATATTTGCAATTAAAGTGAAGAATAGCAGGCATATAGGAACAACATCATTTCTTACAAAACATGTTATCATAATTCTAGATGTGATTCACATGTAACTACTAAAGATAGCTTTAGTAGTTAAACAAAAATGTAACTACAATGATTTGAGGATCCTCAGCTTTTTATACCAACTAGACAGTAAACACACCAGAGAAATCTGGTCTACAGAATAGAGAAGGGAGCAAATTTAGCCATACAGGGCCTTTGTTCAGTCTAAAGAATCACTTCGTCAAAATGTCCCGTGGGACTCACTATGCTGTAAATTTAGTTTCTTATC